>JBBBDQ010000574.1:1310000-1502500 GCA_037127315.1 Ascarosepion bandense
AACTTATTCTGTTGATCAATAGCCTGGTAGTTGGTAAGAGATCTGTATATCTTGTTTCTGGTTGGTTAGACTTATTACAAACCAGGTTAATTCATAAATTTTTAAAATTCTTTAGGCTTGTTAAAATTAATCTTATCTTTAACTCAAACAATTTTTATTATAAAAAAAAAAACAATATAAAGTGAATAATTGATATTTTCCAGCATAATTTTTGTCTTGATTTTCAGGGAAACAATCATACATAGCTGACAAATGTAATTCCCAGCTTGTAATTTACCCCAAAAATTTGAATCTCCAAGGTAGGTGTCAACTCTTCTTGCATTAAGAGGACCTGCTCACACTTGCTGCTCATACACAAATATTGTGATACAATCATTTGATTTTTAAAAAGATTGTTTTTAATTGCTTACTTCTTGAAGATTAAAGGCACAATTGTTACATTAATTTGCTATTTTAGTTAATATTTATATTAGCATCCATTTGTTTAACATTTTGTATATTGAAATGCAAGAAGCTTTGTTAGACTGGTTCACCTCTCTCTTTCTTATTTTTTTTTTTTTTTTTTTTTTTTTGTGTGTGTGTATATATATATATATATATATATATATATATATATTACACACACACTCACTATTATATTTGATTGCATTTTCTCCTGCTCTTTGTCAAATATAAGGCTTTTTTCCCCATTAGTCGATGACAAAATTATATGAAAATCCTGTCCTTATTTTGGGTTGTGCTAATTGATTGATGAAAAATTATTGCAGAAGTGAAGATGTGTTAGGATAAATTTGTTCATTTTTGGTAATTTATTCTAATAATTATTGTTTATTAATAGTTCTTATGAATCACTCCTCAATGTAGTCCCCTTCATTGTTTATGACCTCCTGTCAACAATGTCTTGATGATAGAAATCATTAGATTTTGACTTGAAAAATTCAAGCTACATTTTAAGCACCACAGCATTGTTGACTGAAATACCCCATTGCTAGAAAGCAATTGAAAATGGTGGCAGTTTGAAATACCTAATCTGGAAGAATGTGGGTATGGCAGAACTTCTCAACTGAGTTCCTTCTTTGTGGCCATAAGTAGCCTGGTGGCAGCAGTAAAGGCATGCTTGGAGTTTGTTACTCTTGGTCAACGTGTGTGGCATCCATGTACCATGTTTTGGGACCTTACCCATTCAGTGATGAACTAGTACCAGTAACCTAAGATCTTGCTATCATCTGAGCCAATTACCTCAGGGTCTGGTGCAGTTCTTCTTTAATCAGCATGTGCAATCAGTTCTCATTAAACTGAACAGGTCAGCTAAAACATTTTGAATCCCTGAGTTTGAAGTTCCCCTCCTTGAAATGGGAAAATAATTTCTGTGCCATTCTATAATTAACAAAGTTCTCTTCATACACAACACAAATGTCTTGAACAGCTTTGTCAACTTGATTTAAAAAAAAAAAAAAAAAATGTCAAACCTGCTTGTTCTTGTTTATTTGGCATTCTCTCAAAGGTAATCTGAAATAAAATTTGAGAAACGTTAAACAAATTTCACAGGATGACCAAAGTTACTAAGAATGAAAAACAATGCTATAAAAGATTCTTTGTGATCATTTGCAAATCAGAAAAATCAAATGAATATCTGTAACCTAATAGGTACAAGACAGTTTGCCTAGGTCAAGCTGTACTTTTTTTTTTTATTTAAAAAAAATATTTATTTATTTATTTTTATTTTTTTTTTGTTTTGCCCTAAGCAAGACGTTATCACCATTGATACGCAGGGGGCTACATAAGACTAAAAGTTTAGTCAGGAGGAGAGTAAAGAGAAAGATGAACCAGTTACAGGGGGTGTCAGAGAAAGGGCAAGAGAAGGATGAGAACACAAGTGTGAAGACAGTCGTAAAGGAAAAGAACAATATATACTGGGTGATGTAGAAAGGACTGTATTCAAGTGGATAAGAGATGGGTATTGACATTGCATTTAAATTCCTGGAGGTTGTAGCCATCACGAAAGCAAGTATATGGAAGGGATTTCCACAGGTGGGAAGTGTGAGAAAAGAAGCTTCTGGAGTAGAATTGTCAGCTGTATCTGGTTGATCTAACTAAGTGGGTGGGACCTTGTTGCCAGTCTGGTTGCATGAGTAAGTACCAATGACTTAAGTTTGTTGGAGCAGAAGCCATGAAAATATTTGTAGAAGAAAGAGGGAAGCCACATCCCTCCAGTGAGAAAGTGGCTGGATTCAAGCTGCCAAGTTGGAACATTACATCACAGATTCCCCTTTGGAGCCTGTTGAGAACCCTGAGATGAACAGCAGAGGCATCTGACCATATATGATAGCAGTATTCTATACAGGGATGGATGGTTGATATGTATCTGTGCAAGATGGATTCAGGTGGAAAAAATTCCTGGCCTGATACAGACCCAATCTTCCTAGCAGTGGATTTAGCTATTGACTCGATGTAATGATTCCACTTGAGTTCAGAAGATAGGAGGTGCAGTATATTGCTTTCAGGAAGACTATCTCTTGGGGAGGGAGAGGTTGCCTGTGATGGCTGACAGCAGTTTCGTTTTAGAAGCATTGAAATTTACAAGCCACTTCTTACCCCAGTCCACCACTGAGTGTAGGTTCTTCTCAAGATAAGTTATGTTTGTCCACCTCGCCGAATTTTTTACTGATGCGGGAGTAAATTGTGGTGTCATCTGCGTAGATGCCTACTTGGGATTTGATCATGTCTGGGAGATCATTTATGAAGATCAGAAAAAGCATAGGGCCTAGGATAGAGCCCTGGGGGACACACAGCATTTGTGCAGTAGGGTGTGGAGGCATGCCCATTTAAGACAACCTTCATTATACGGTTA
Source organism: Ascarosepion bandense (assembly GCA_037127315.1). Classification (NCBI taxonomy): domain Eukaryota; kingdom Metazoa; phylum Mollusca; class Cephalopoda; order Sepiida; family Sepiidae; genus Ascarosepion; species Ascarosepion bandense. The sequence continues at coordinate 1,312,852 of JBBBDQ010000574.1, forward strand.
GATAGGAAAGATTGAATCAGATCAAGCAAGCGTCCAGTGATACCATAGCCCTGTCGCTTGTGTAGAAGGCCAGTGTGCCAAACCCTATCAAAAGCCTTGGAGATATCCAGGGCAACAGCACAAGCCTTGCTGGACTTATCAAGGGCTTGTTATATGTAATCTGTGATTGTCGTTAGCATATTGGCTGTAGACCCGGCAAAGAGGAAGCCATGCTGCCTGTCTGAGAATAGTTTATGGGCAGTAGTAAGATGTTGAACTATTTCAGCATTGATAATAGCCTCAAATGCTTTTCCGAAAATTGGTAGGAGGCTGATAGGGTGATAGTAGGATGAGTCCGAGGGTTCTTCTGAGTTCTTAAATACAGAAACCACAGAGGAGGACTTCCAGCATGCAGGAAAACAAAGCAGAAAGGCAGTAATTAGTTTAGAGAGGACAGAGGAGAGTTTAGGGGTACATTTCTTAAGGACTACAATCAGTATTCCATCACCTCCACTTGCCTTATGGAGATTGAGTTTTGATATTACCTTAGATACTAGAGATGGGGTAATGTAAACATCTTTCAGTTGAGCCTCAGTTCTAAGAGAGAATTCAGGTGCAGGTGCTCCAGACGAGTCAAATGTGGAGTTTGATGAGAATCTATGAGCAAACCACTTGGCCTTGTCCACAGATGCCATGAGGACCTTGAATTCATTGATTAAGGGAGGGATGAAGGATTTGCTGTTGTTCAGAAAATGTTTGCACTGCTGCCAATAGTCCTTGGAGTCGAACTTGTGGTCAGCTATGCGCTGCCTCATTCTCTCAGCAAACAACCACTTGGCGTCATTCAGGATCCTCTTACACTAATTATGAGCAGAGGCAAATAGGTGTCTGTTGTGATCAGATGCATGGCTTCCGAAATGGCTGGAAGTAGGAGTTTCTATGGGCAATGGTGGCCGAACAGGTAGGAGAGAACCAGGGGGAGGAATGAGGTTTGTGATGAAACTTCCTGATCAGTATAAAGGCATCAATGCCAGCTTTCACCCAGGAAGAAATCTCAGAGGCGCAATCATCAACTGGGAGACTGAACACTTTTCTCCAAGTAATCACATAGGAAATCGTGAAATGCATCCTAGTCAGCTCTTTGGTAGCAGTAGGAGATCCTGTAGGTAGGCAGCTCCTGTGGTGAGTGAAAGTGGTGAGATATACTAAGAGAAACAACAGTATGATTGGAGTTACCGAGAGGGTAAAGCTGCGAGACTTGGCAGGAGTCAGGTACAGAGGTGAAGCATAGATCTAGTAGAGAAGCGTGTCCTGAAGGGATGCTGAGAAAGTGTGTGGGGAAATCCACCACTCGTGTAAGAGATTGAGAAATAGCAAAGTTCATGGCATGAATGACAGCTGAATCAGTGACAGTCTTTTAGCCACTTGGCATGATGGGCGTTAAGATCTCCGAACACAAATATGTTAGCGAATGGGTGGGACGAAGTAGCCTTATCTATATTGTCAGAGATGCTGTCTAGCAGGGAGCAGTCAGGAGAGGAGGGGGAATGGTACAGAAAGAAAAGATAGCTAACTGATTTGAGAAATGACAGACGGAGACATATATGGGTAGTGAGAGGATTTGAGAGATGTCACCAATAGCTAGAGAGTGGTGTTCACTAACATAAACTCCAGCCCATGCATATAGACAGCGGAGTCCTTCCTTAAGAGGGTAAGATAGCAAGGGATTGAGAAGTCAGAGATTAGTCTCATAGAGCGCTAGGATGTCTGAACTTTTCGTGGAGGAATACCCCGGATGTTAGTGAAGGATATGTTAAGAGGTTTAGGTGATTTAACTTTGACTAGTTAAGTTTTTTTTTTTTTTTTTTTTTTTTTTTTTTTTTTTTTTTTTCAGATATGGTTGTTCATATTATAGTTTTGTTAGTAAGGAGAGACTTCGTGTAGAGGGGGCAGATCAGATGGTCATTAACTGTGACATGCACTGGAAGGGAACTGCTGCGGGCTGCAGCAAAGTGTGGCCTCGAGGTAGCCCACCAAAAGCGCTTGCAGGGACACCTATCCATGCACAACATGGCACTACAAGAACCCTGATATTATACAACTGTGGATCAGAGTAGCTGCTCTTGACGCTACACAAGAGTTAGGGTCCCTAACTACCAGCAACCAGAAAACTGCCAACCCGGTACCCTCACAATGAAGAGACGTTGCCACCCACCACACACGCTGCAGGGAAATCACGGTAGCACCAATACTGAGGTCTGAGGAGAGGAGAGAAAAGAGAAGGCCTGAAATCATTTCCTAAACAGGGAACAAGGGATAAGCCTCTACCCCCCCCCCCCCACTACTACTACTACTATTATTTTTTGTGGAATCCATTTTTTGAGTAGACACCCTGTTTTTTTGTTTTGTTCAAACAATGTTAATTATGTCCACCAGTCCATGTGCAAGAGAACCAACATGGAAAATGTGCTCTCTGGCAATGTTTGAACATTCATCCCCCTTTATAGTTATTAAAGAAACCACTGATCTGAACTGAATTCTTCAGTGGCCAGTAAAAGAAATTTACACTGTCTATAGGGTGCATACTAAAACACCTGTATCCATAAGATAATTTTAAGAGTAGTAGGAAGTATTATTGTATAAAGAATCTATTAATTATTTAGAAATATATACTTTTTGTGTTTATTACACATTTATGAAATTTTAAGGTGTTTGTATTTTAAGTTTTTTTGCTTTGTTTTTTTTCTTTTTTATGGATTAATAAATTTAGGCTATAAATATTAAAAATTAAGTTAACTCATTATTTATCAAGTTTTGACGTAAATTTTGTTTACTGTATATTTTTATTTATTTTTTCAAATTTATTCATACTATGTTGCATAAGTTAATTAAAGTTTTTAAAATTTAACGTTTCATCAATATTTATAGATTTGGGATACTTACAAAAAAAATCTCAGCTGATGGTATGAAATGTGTGTGTGTTTTTTGTTTTTTTTTTATGGGCGTGCTGCACCACCACTCAGCTATATTGTGTGTGCTTAATTCTAGATCTGCACTACTTCATGTTTGCTCCCACCTTGTGTTATGAGCTCAACTTCCCACGTAGTTCCAGAGTCAGAAAATCTTTTCTCTTTAAAAGATTTGTAGAAATGGTAAGTATGTATTTAATGCCTTTCGTTTATTTCTCTTTATACTAAACAAAAAGTAAGTAAAACAGTTTCAGGACAATTGATTTTTTTTGCACACTGAAATGATACATAGTTTTGAGATTTACAGATGTTAAAGCAGATTAAATGGTGCAAAAGTCTCCAGTTATTACAGTTCTCTATTGTGTATTTAATATACAGTCTTCAAAAGGTTTTTGAAACTTCTGCACATGCCTAATATAATTAACTTAACTTGAGCTTGATAGTAAAATTCAATTTAATCAACATCACTTTGGGGCCAGAGATAGAACAGTAGAGTAGGACTAAATTCCTGAAAGGTCAATACCTTTCCAAAACAGAAACTATGAACTGGAATTGGAATGAAAGCAGTGATGTCATCTATACTGAATTCATCATAAAAATGCAGGATGTGATTTAGTAAATACTAAACACTAAAAATCCCTTATTGTATGGATCAGTTATAAAAAACAACTTAGTGTGATAAGGAAATTAAACCTAGAATGGGTTGCACTAAAGGTATTTTTGCCCAACAATGTAAATTGCTACAAAACCAAAACATTAACCTGAAACTCTAATCCTGTTCTCAAATAGCCTCATCAGATTGAGACTTTCTAGTGGATGTTATGCATGTCACTAGACCTGTTTAGAACAGTAATACCTAAACTATTTGCTGTATACAATCACTTTTTAAGTTCAATCGTTAAAAATGGTTTTGAGCAAGTGAAACCTATGGGTTTTGCTGAAGACCATACTACTTCAAACTGTACTAAATAACAAAAACCATATCACTCTTACTGAAAGCTAAAGTGAATATCACATGTAACTAGAAGAATAATGATATAATCAAGATGTTGACATTCCACACTACTTCAAATAAGGAAGCCCCCCACCCCCTCAATAGTGGAAAGAGCAATAAGCGGGTTTCAGAAACCAGTTTTCCTGAAAAAATCCTTTTATGAGAAACATTTTATAAATTTCAACCGACAGATGTATAAGCTGCTCAGTCAATGAAGGCTGAATGTTTCCTTATAAGGAAATGGCTAATATTATCATTCCTACTACATGTAGTTACTCAGAGTAGGCAGACATGACTAATGACTATTTATGTCCATATAGGCTCACATTTATATCCAATACCTTAGTTCTATTAGAGACCTGTCATATGTGGCTAGAATACAGCCCGTGCTGATTTTGTGGTGGCACAGTGTTTTCCATGCTATTATTTCATTTGATGATCCCTTAGTCACGCATGCTTCTCCTGGCCCCATTTCCTATTAGAATCTGACTAGTCTCCAATGTCTCTAGGTAGAGAATATTGTATACAGACGACTCCTTTCTCACTGGGAATGTTGAATTCATCAACTACTCCACTGCAAATCTCCTATGCGTTTTGCAAAGCTGAATATTATCCGCTTTACAAAAAGAGGTTTTAAAGATACCAAATTAATGGAATGGCTTTCAACCTCTTTAGATAATAATTCAAAAGAAATCTTGTCGGTCAGCATTAAAATAAAAACATTTATCCTATGTTGATGGTACACCTCGGTTTAATTCATTATGCAATCATCAGGGGCATATTATGAACTGACCCTTTTAGAGATTAAAATTTACTTGTTCAGGAGTTAAATCTTATATTAGGTTACTATTTCTTTAATATATCAAAATTTTGATATATAGTAAAATTTCAAATAGACAAAAATTGCATGGAGTAAAAATTTAAATTTTAAATTATATTAAAATGCAGGGAAGTGAAATCAAAGAGGTGTAATTCATAATTGTTAATAGTAATATTTGCAGGTAAAAGAGAAAGTGAGAAAGTGACAAACATATAGAAGAATCAGGTTTTAAGAATTTAAGCATTTTTTTTTCTATGACAGAGCATGCGGTCATTGAGGTTTTTTTTTTTTTTTTTCAACCAGATTAGGGTTCTTTATATAGTTTAAGATGACATGTTTTTCTAGAAGGCATAAGTTACATCTTTTTCTTTTTCCATTGTAAGATTTGGTTTTAGTGACAAAATTACTGGTAATAATTGAGTTCTTGTTATTGTTTTCTAATTTCTAATAATATCTGAATAAAGTAGTGTTTTTGCTGTATATACTGATGTTTAAAGACGTGTGGTTGTGAAAGCAAAATTTCCACATGTTATTAGTTGTTCCAAAATAAAATTTGTCATATCCAAATGGATACAAGCTTTATAAACAATTCTTTTGGACATGCACTGACCATTCAATGGGCAGGTCTTACTTTTTGGCAGTTGCAATTATATTTTAGAAAGGTCATTATTATTATTATTAGTAGGGTAACTGATATTCAAGTATGCCAAGTATTTATTTGATATCTTATGTTGTGAAATATACTTATCTATGTTCTTAATGCAACTATAACTGACATTAACATTGTTTTTATGGGTATACATGCTGGTACACATACACAATATGCACCTGATGATTGCATAGTCCATGAAACTCTAAGTTGTGCTATAGACATAGGATTATGTGTGTGTGTGTGTGTATGTATGTGTATATATATATATATATATATATATACATATCTTATAGTATATAATTTACCTTATAAATCTTAAGGTGGAAAAAAAATCATGATTTTTTTTCCACCTTAAGATTTATAAGGTAAATTATGTACTATAATTTACTTCAGTTTAATGTAATTTGTGACTTTTTAGTACCTTATAATCTTACTTGTTTTATTAAAATATTCAAGGTTTATTCATTTTTATTTCAGTTATTTTTATGGCAAGTTATACTTGCCCTTATCCAACAGGTAAGAAATTTGCTTGTTTCTTCAATTAGTAATTAAAAGATTTATAGATTTATATCTTTAAATTACTATAGTGAAAATAATCGAAGCATTTTGACACTTTTTTTTATTTGTAAAGAAAAATATATCTATAAGGGTTGAATATAAGGATATTTTTAAAGAAGTAATGGATTTATTTTTAATCTAATATTTCTATTATTTCAGACATCATAGTGGATACTCATATTTGAAATAGACGTCCCATTTCATTTTTACTTTAAACAGTATGTATTATATCTAGCAGCTTTCATAGTTGAGCAATCTTAAAGAAAATGCCCTCTCCAGTAGGAATAGAGCATGTTCCCCTTCGTAGGAGAAACCCCCATTTGATCTTTAAAAGGGAAAATAGTCTAGTTGAACTTTGATGCTCTTCATAGTCAAATTGTAAAGCGCAACAACTATGGTTTCTTCTACAAAGTAGGACACAGATTTTTGAAGTAATTTTTCTTATGAATTTCCAGAAACCTAAGTTTATAGAGTAATCAGTTTGACTTCCTTAAAATTGAAATAGACATAATTGAGATTTAACATATTAGAACTTTGAATAAGTTCTCACTGTTTTCCAACAGATGGCATTTCCAGAACTGCATGCATGTAGTTTCAGATGGTAACACATCTATAAGGAAGCACTATAAGCAAGCTTGAAATTCCTTGTATGTCATTTTGCCAAAATGTAAACAATTTTGTTTTTCATAGCTTTAAACATGCCAAAATTTATGCCAAAGAAAGTGTATTTGCAGGGAATTTTACTGCATTACTTTCTTAAAAAGAAACCTGCAGCTGAAGTACACAGAATTTTTGTTGACACTTATGGCAGTCATACTCTGTTTGAAACAATATGCAGAGATTGGTTTAGATACTTAAAATGATCTGGCACAGCGAAAAAAATTTGGACAAAGAATTGGAGGCATTATTTGAGCTGAGCATTGAAGAAAAAAATGGCTTCTATATGAGCAGAGACACAAGAAGTGATTTCGCAACATAACTTGGTTGCATGTTGCAAAAAGGGTGAAAATCTACTTGGAAACACTTAAATGGGAAGTCCTGCCCCACCTGCTGTATTCACCAGACATTGCTCCATTCAATTATCCCTTGTTTTGATCAATGGCACATGACCTGGCTGAGCAGCGCTTTCATTCTGATGAAGATGCCAAAAATATATTGACTTCTGTTTAGCTTCAAAAGACGTTTTTTTTTTTTTTTTTTTTTTTTTATGTGGAATTCAAATGCTGCCAGAAAGATGGGAAAAAGTAGTGGCAAGTGATGGACAATACTTTCAGTGACATGTTTCTTTCTAATTTTTGTAAATAAAACATTACTTTTCATGAAAAATCAGTGAAAACTTATTCAAGGTCCTAATAATATGTAACACCTCACTTGATAAGTCCTAGACTTGACATATAGATGGCACCACTAATAAAAAATTCATATGATTTTTATAAAGTACTAACCTTCAAATGGCACGTGATAAAATTTGGACCCAAGTGAATTATTAGTTTACAAATTACAGTTATTTAAGTCAAGCTACAGTTGCAAATTTTCAAAACAATGGAAAAATCTGAATTTTGTGTGGTGATGATAAAGCATTGCTTTCTGATATGAAAAAATACTGTTCAATCAAAGCAATAATTTAATAAGTGTTATTTAGACTCTGCTTCATTGAAAACAATGGTTAAGAGATGGTATACTGATGTTAAACACACTCATAGTGAACGCTCAGATCACCCAAAATCAGTAGTTGTCTCAGAAAACACCAAAAAAATTCATAAACTCATTTTGGCAGATTGTAAATTGAAGCTGTGAGATAACAGGAGTTGAATATATCAGAAGGCAGTATATTCACCAGTCGATCAAAAACAACTCATTGACAATTCAGAGCATTGTTTGCTACTTTCAACACAGCATGAAAGAGATTTTGTGTAAAGATGTGACAATGGATAAAACATGGATCCACCACTTCATTCTGGAGTTAAATCAGCAGTCAGCTGAGTGGACAGCAGCAGGTGAAAGGCATCCAAAGTTGCAAAGATCCTCAGGCAAGATTTTTGCCTCCATATTTTGGGATGCACAAGGTATTTTGTTCATCAATTACCTTGAGAAAGGAAGAACCATTAATAGCAAATATTATATAGCATTATTGGTGCATTTGAAGGAAGAAATTGCCAAAAAACAGCCACAAATGAAGAAGTGATCTTTTACCAAGACACACACTGTCACAAGTCGATTGCAACAATGTCAGAACTACATGAATCTCACTTCAAATTGCATCTGCATCCACCCTATTCTCTAGATCTGGCCCCCAGCAAATGTTTGCAGACTTTAAGGGAAAGAGATTTGGCTACAATGAAGTGACATTGGAAACTGAGGCATATTTTGAGGCCAAAGATAAATTGTTCTGCAAAAAAAGCATTAAATTGTTAGAGAAATATTGGAATCAGTGTATTACCCTAGAAAGAGACTACGTTGATGAATAGTCGAATTTTGCTTAAAAGCTGTTCTTTTATGAGTTAAGTCCAGGATTTATTGAGTGATGTGTTAACTTGTTTCATAGTTTGTCTTTCACTTGTATAAATGAATCTTTATTTTTAATTTTTGAATACACAGTGGTTGGAACCAATCATCAGAAACTCTATGAAGCCATTATCTGAGATGGATGTGAAGCGGTCTATTGAAAGACTTCTCAAGTTAGCTGTAAGTATTGTAAAGACGTTGATAAACTTCCTTTCCTTTTCTAAATTAAAAATAGATTAGATAAGTTGTAGTTTCTTTTCTCTTTCTCTCTTTTCTCTTTATTTACCATCACCAAAATGAGAGATTTAACTACTTCTGATAAGTGAACTTGTGTTTAGACATGTTTTTTAATTATTTCATCCCAAGCAAGGCAGAACTGCCACTGGTGCGCAGAGGGTCTCATAAGAGTTAAGTGATGAGAAAGAGGAACAAGTTACAGGGGAGTCGGAGAATGAGTAAGAAAAGGATGAGAATACAGGTTCTGAAGAGGGCTGCATGAGAGTGGACAGGAAGAACACAATTCAAGGGTTGTCATAAAAAGGATGTGAGTCAAGATAAGAGATAGCAATTGACTTTGCATTTATAATCTTGGAGGTTGTAGTTTTCAGGGAAACAAATATACAGAAGGGAATTCCACAGGCGGGAAGTGCGAACAAAGAAGCTGATAGAAGTTGCGGTTACATTTGATTGTTTTCACTGTAAAAGAGTTGAATGTAGCTGCTAATCTAGTAGCTCAAGTAAATTGATGCAGTGGGGGCACCAGAGAACTAAGCTCATAAGAGCAGAATCTGTGAAAGTATTTGTAGAAGAGATAGCGGGAAGCCACATTACGTCATTGAGGAAGTAACTGGAGTTGAGCTTCCCGGTCAGGATCAATTACATTACAGATTCTTTGTTGGATTTTGTCAAGAAGCCCAAGATGAATAGCTGGGGCACCCGACCAGATGTGATAGCAGTATTCAATGCATGGGCAAATGGTAGATTTATATATGTGTAAGATGGATTTTGCTGAGAAAAGCATTCTAGCCCTACAAAGGGAATCAACCTTTCGAGCAGCAAATTTAGCTATAGATTCAATGTAGTCATCCCACTTGAGGTTGGCTGATAGATTTAGTCCTAGGAGGCGCAGTGTTTTGCTTTCAGGGAGACTACCCTGATCCATTCTGATGGTTGGTAGAAGCTGTTGTCTATGGTGGTTAAATGATAGCAGCTTTGTTTTGGAGGCATTAAAATTTACAAGCTATTACTTAGCCCACAGATTGGCGGTCCTTTTTCAAAATAAGCAGTGAAGTTTGCTTTTTTTAGTAAATTGTGTCATCAACATAAATGCCTACTTTGGATCTGATTATGTCGGAGATTGTTGATGAAGATCAGAAAAAGTATAAGATCTAGAATAGAGCCTTGAGAGACACCCACATTCGTATGATAGTATCTGGAAGCATGCCCATTCAATACTACTTTCATTATGCGATTTGAAAGGAAAGACTGGATTAAGTCTAACAATCGTCCAGTTATACCATAGCCATGTAGCTTGTGTAGAAGGCCAGCATGCCAAACTCTGTCAAAAGCTTTGGAGATATCTCAAGCAATAGCTTGAACTTCACTGTTTTTATCAAGAGCCTGTATAATCTGTGATGGTCATTAATATATCAGCAGTAGACCTGGTGAAGCGGAAACCATACTGCTTATCAGAGAAGAGGCTATGGGCTGTGAGATGTTGAACCACTTCAGTATTAATAGCCTTGAGCACTTCGCCAAAAATCGGTAGGAGGCTGATAGAGCAATAACTAGAGGAGTCTGAAGGTTCTCCTGCGTTCTTAAATACAGGAACCATGGAGGACTTCCAGCAGGCAGGGAAGCAAGAAGCAGTGAGTCAGTAGTTGTAGAGTTTGGAGAGGACAGAGGAGAATTCAGGGCCCATTTCTACAGGACAATGATTGGGATTTATTAAATAAAAAAATTAACAAGGTTTCATATTTGTAAATCTTTTAGAATCTTTCTACAATATAAAATATATACTGAAACATTAAACCAATAGTGATATGCTACCCCCCACTTCCTTTTTAGTTTGAATTTTTTCTCTAGATTCCTTTCTCTTCTGTTGCTTGTGAACTTTGAACTAGTCAAGGCTTTACTTGCTTTTCCACACTCAATAACTCTTGGAAGGGGCTATGGCTTCTTGAGTCTAGTGTAGGCTACAAATAGAGAAGGTGTGATACAATGGTGTTTTGAACTAATGCCAGGTTAGGACTAACATTGCAGATTCTTCTTTGAATCTTATCAAAGATCTTCAAATACATAGCAGAAGCACCAGAGCAGATGTGACAGCAATGTTCACTGTATGGAAGAATGGTAGACTCATAAATGTGTAAGATAGATTCTGGCAAGAAAAATCGTCTAGCATGAATGGCACAGTGAACCACCTTTCCTAGCAACAGGTTGAGCAACTGATTCAATATAATCTATCCATTTTATGTCAGCAGAAAACATTAACCTGAGAAGGCACAATGAGTCACTCAACTCGAGATTAGCAAAAAATGTTCTCTCAGAATTCAAAATGAGCAGTTTAGTTTTGGAGTTGTTAAATTAACAAGCTATTTCTTGTCCCAGTTAACAAAATTTACGTCAATTTTGAGATCAGCTTTTAATTTGACCTTAATGAACCAATCAGACTTACTATTAAGATGAATAAATAGTTGTGACATCATCATTGACGCCAAATTAAGAACTCATAACATCAGGAAAATCATTGATGAAAATTAGGGACCATGTAGATCCAAGGATATTCTGCTATAGGACACCTGCATTAATGCAAAAAAGGTCTAGAAGAGTCACCAGTCAAGACAACTTTCATTTTATGATTTCATAAGAAAGATTGAATTTGTTCAAATCTCTTAAGATTTGTCTCATTTTAGCCTCTTAGAAAGGTATTGCTTTCTTTTATCATCATTAGATTTTGGTTGTACCAAACCACGACCTCCGCTATATTACCAATGGTAATAGTGGAGGTTGTGACCAAACTGTTTGTTAAAGGCTGAAAGCTTTGATCTAACAAGACTCAGTATTACTTATGAGATTGAATATATTTAATGTTCCTTAAGGGGCTTGATTTTTATATTAGTAAGAGCATGAAGATTCTTTCTTTTTGGGATTTCAAATGGGTGTTCTATGTGCTGTGGTCCTTCAGGAGGTTTTCAATCATTGCTCTCCACAATTTCCGGTTCTTTGTAGCTCTTAATAAATTTTGTCTTTTTGCTAGCTCTCCTAAATTCTGTTCTGCTATTCATTTATTCAAGCTTGCAAGGTAGGTTACATATTTTCCTTTGTCCCTTTGACTTTAATCTTTCATATGAGTATTAAATTTTCCAAGCCCTCTTTCCTCATGATGTGCCTTAGAAATTTCAACTGTCCCTTTCTGATAAGTATAAGTATTCTTTTTGTCTCAATTTTCTCTAAAACTTTGATCACCTGTTTGGTTCGTGGTATTCTCAACATCCTCCTGTAGAACCACATTTCAGTTGCTTAAAGTTTTTTCATGTGTGATTTGTCCAGCATTCACTGATAGTATGTAATGTTTCAGTACTCTTTTCTTTGTTTCTAACAAAATTTTCCTTTTTGGCAAAGCCTTTTGGAAAACAACTTTCACTATCCTAATGTGTCTCTGGATTTGAGTGTCACACTTTCCATCTTCTCTTAAAACACTTCTAGATATTTAAATTGTTGTACTCGTTTAATTTTGGCATCTTTAATTTGTAATTTGAATGTTGGGCTGTTCCTTTTGCTAACATCCATAATAATGAACTGAGGCCCAACTGAATGACATCTACATTACCCCCTCGGTGGTCTCTATCATAATTTCAAAGCTTGACCACCATAAAGCGAGCAGTGGCGACGGAATTCCAATCATTGTCCTGAAGAAATGTTCCCCCTGAACTCTCCTCTATTCTCTCCAAACTCTATAACTACTGCCTCTCTGCTTCTTGCTTTCTTGCCTGCTGGAAGTCCTCCTCCGTGGTCCCAATATATAAAAACACTGGTGAACCCTCTGACCCCTCTAATTATTGCCCTATCAGCTTCCTACTGATTTTTGGCAAAATGTTCGAAGCCATCATCAACACCGAGGTGGTTCAACATCTCACAGCCCACAGACTATTCTCTGACAAACAGTATGGTTTCCCCTTCACCAGTTCTACTGCTGATATGTTCACGACCATCACTGAATATATATACCAGGCTTTTGACAAAAACAGTGAAGCCTGAACTGTTGCCCTAGATATCTCCGAAGTGTTTAACAGTCTGGCATGCTGGCCTTCTACGCAAGCTGCGAGGTTATGGTATAACTGGACAATTGTTTGGCCTTAACCATTCATTTCAAATCGCACAATGAAGGTAGTATTGAACGGATATTCCTCCCAATTCTATCATACGAACACGAGTGTCCCTCAAGGCTCTATTCTAGGTCCTATGCTTTTCCTTATCTACATTAACAATCTCCCGGATGTAATAAGATCCCAAGCAGGCATATAAGCTGATGACATTGATCAAAATCTGCTGTGACTGACAAAACAAACCTCACTGCTGAGCTTGAAAAGGACCTCTGATCTGTGTCGGACTGGAGTAAGAAATGGCTTGTGAATTTTAATGCTTCCAAAACAAAGCTTCTATCTATTAACCATCACAGACAATCGCTCCTACCCCCCTCCCCACCTTTAGCATTGATCAGGCTAGTCTTCCTGAAAGCAAACACTGCACCTCCTCGGCTTAACTCTTGCAACAGACCTCAAGTGGAATGACTATATAGAACCCATATCTAAATCTGCTGCTAAGAAAGTTGGTTCTCTGTGTAGGGCCATGAATTTTTTTCCACCTGAAACAATCCTACACATATATAAATTTATCATACGCCTGTGCATTTAATACTGCTGCCACATCTGGTTGGGTGCTTCTGCTATTCATTTAGGTGTCCTTGACAAAATCCAACGAAGAATCTGTAATGTGATAGATCCCGACTTGGCAGCTCGGATACAGTCACTTTCTCACCGGCACAATGTGGTTTCCCTGTGTCTCTTCTACAAATACTTTCACGGCTTCTGCTCCGATGAACTTAGCTCACTGGTGCCCCCTATATATAAATTTACTCTAGCCACAAGATTAGCAGCTAGGTCCCACCCTTTTACTGTGAAACCAATAAATTGTAAATGCAGATTCTATTCCAGCAGCTTTTCTCACACTTCTCGCCTGTGGAATTCCCTTCCATTTACTTGCTTTCCCAACAGCTATAATCTCCAAGAATTTAAATGTAAAGTCAATAGTCATCTCTTATCTCACTAACCTGCATCCTCCCTCTCATTCTTCTTTCTCCGTCCACTCCACTCTCATCAGTATTCTCATCCTTCTCTTACCCACTTCCTGACACCCCCTTTAATCTGTCACTCTTTCTCATAACTTTCCTACTATGTAACCCCCTGCAAAACAGTGGCAGTAAATGCCTTGCTTGGGGCGATATGATTATAAAACAAAAAAAAAAAAATTCTATTCCGAAAAGTTTGAGTCAAAGTTGAAAGCATGCCTTACAAATGAGTAAGATGCATGCATAGAATGTTGGAAGGCAACTTAAATAAATGGTCTGTGATCCTGAGTATATTGACACAGTAATTGTTAAAGTGACACACAACTGATTATTTTCTACCTTCCTGTAAAATACTGGGTTGAAACAATATTTTTAAAAATAAATTTTTTAAAATCTTTTTTTTTTTCTTTAGTTTCTTTACGGCTATAATTCTATTCTTAATCAATGATGACCTTTCTTTAACTTGAGCAGTTTTGTGTAGATAATGAAACACATGGCTCATTCATCAGCTAACAAGACTTCAAAGGAACAGTAGTGATGAGTAATTATGGAATCTTAATAGATTGTAAATTCAGTTAACTCCAGGTTTTAATTGCCAGCTTTGTGTGTGAATTGTTTTAATTCTCAAGTTTCACCTTTTTGACCTTGCTTATTGTTCCATCAGGTCTATTTTTGTATATAATTGTATGCACATTTGCTCATATCTTAGTGTGTCAGCTCCTTAAATTCTCTTTTTTACTACAAATAGACCCAGCTGTTGTGAGTTGATATCAATCCCAGATCTTTGTTTCAGATTTCACTTCTTGAGGGAACTAATAAAGATTTATAATTATGCAACTACCTGTTGAGTAAGCAACATAAAGGAGGGGAAAGTGATTGAAGACTGTTTCTTTTGGTTTATTTGCTTGCTTATTGTTGAGCCTACAGAAGTAATGAAAATGACAAGTATAATCTAAATGAAATCATGATTAGAAAAAGTGGATATTGGTTTAACACTAGCGATAAAATAGTAATAATTTTATTTTGTTAATGTTTTGTATTAAATTTCCCAAGTGATTGCAATTGTTAGATTTGTAAATAATGTCCCTAAATTTGAAACCTGTCACATTTTTGTAACTGTTTAATACCGAATTTAAAATTGTCTAATTATATATATATGGCATCCATTTATCACACAAGATAAATATAGCATCCTGTTTGGTTAAGTTTCAGTCCTTTGATGATGAGACTGGAGTTATCTCTCCAGAGCCTAGGCCTGGCTGATGGCATATGGTGGGCATGCACCGCCCAGATTACATAGGGCCTCCTCTCAGCTGTATCAGCAAGATCTAAAAAAGTACAGGGTATTACGTGTGGGGCTATCTTGGCTGCTGGAAAGTTGTCAGTGTTGACAGCCAACTACTTTTGGGGGGCTCCACTCTGAGTGTTCAGTCTGGATTTACTTCCATAGTCCTTTCTGTGTTTGCATATGACTGTAAGGCGATGGCTAGTTTTTATATACACACCTACACTGATGTGCAGAGGTTTGGTGATGCTTGAAGCTAACTCTTTGATTGTATGCTCCTAAGACAAGCAGATGAAACATGAAATAAACACTTTATTCAAATTTAAACTTATTTATAAATGGAACTTTGTCTCTGTGTGTGTCTGTTACCTATAGACTCCGAAATGGCTGAACCGATTTTCTTGAAAATTTACACAGTTGTACTATAAGCGTCTGCAAGTGTTCTTAGCCAGATTTTGTGTTGAGGTACCCCCGATAAATATCAAATTGATAATCGAAAAATCGGTTTATAGAAGGAGCAGTCCGATTTTAATCAAATTTAATACACTCATAGACAAAGACATAAGAAACAATATTCAGAAGTTTCAAGGTTGCAGTTCTTACAATAGTGCAGAAAATTTGATATTGATACCAGGAAATCAAAATTTGACTTATATCCATTCATTTTTCTTTCAGTCTACGGTTTCGCTTTAACTGGAAACAACTATTGCTTTTTATTCTTTTGTGCCAATGTCCGGAGTCTGAGCTCCAGGACCATGGATTAGTTTTAAAGCTTTTGTTACACCCAAGCAATTCTGGGCTATACTGCTAGTTAAATATAAACTAAAGTCTTATATCACTTTTTGATTGGATGCCTGAGGCTGTTGCACTCTTTGCCCCCCACTTCTGCATGCTACTGTATATACTGGATACTTCTAACAGATTAAATCTTTTTAGATTTATTTGCTACTAACCATTACAGTAGTGAAAGATATGCATATATACGTTTTTTCATTGGTTTAGATTCCCAATCACATTATCTGGTTGATTGGTTTCTACTGGTTTTTCCATTCCTGCCTTAATGTAGTAGCCGAAATTCTACAGTTTGGAGATCGTGAATTCTACAGAGACTGGTGGTAAGTCATTATGTTTGCTTTATTTTTGATAATGAATAAAAGTAGCTAGTATAGAGGCAACAACTTTTCATTATTTTAATTGTTTCAATAAAAATACAAGCTTACTAATGCAGAAAATATAATTAATGCAATTGTAAGATGATTTTAATATTGGCATCCCAGTTGGTCTTTTGCTTAATTTCATTTCTTTTTAATTTTTTGATTTGATTTGCTTTTTGATAGTACAGGTAAAGTAGTTTCAAAATATTGACTTTTATATTATTCTCATAACATGGTGAGCTTTTACATAGGAACACTTTTCAGCAGCTGTTCTAAATTTGTTAGTTGTATAGTAGAATATTTTATGCATATTACACACATTCATTTAGAATTTAAGCAAAACCTTTTGCAGTATTTACATTATTCGGACTATTGTCCTCGTCTTTATTGCCATTTGTATGATGTTTCGGCTGTTGTATGCTTTGGCCTTCAAGTGCTAGGAATTTCTAACGGAACCCTTTATTACAATCACTGGGCTATATCATCCTCATTCCATGCATGAAGCCTCAATTGGAAGTCATGAGTTATCTCTTCTAACCCTGCAAGTCAATTGTTCACCACTGCTGTAGCCTGGTATTGAACTCACAACTCTAACAGTCCAATTGAGGCTTTACGCAAGGAATGAGGATAATATATCCCAGTGATTGTAATAAAAGGTTCGGTTCAAAATTCCTAGCACCTGAAGAAGGCTGGAGTGTACAACAACCGAAACGTACAAATGGCAACAAAGATGAAGACGATAGTCTGGATAATGTAAATACTGTAGATACTACCTCATCTCAGAAATATAGACAAATACTAAAACCTTTTGCTTTGTTTTGTTTTTTTTTATTTAAATTATGTCTTAATCTGCCATTCAGTCCATGTTTGCACATCATTACCAAATATTAAAGAATTTTCTTTCATTTTAAGAATCATGTATATGCTGTCATTTTGTAATAAGCTTATCTTTATTAATCTTTATATTCTTTTTTTCCTATATTAATATATATTTTTTCTTATCATAAAGGCATCTATTATTTTTTTCTTTGAAAGCTGGTAAATATCACTGTAAAAGGTAACAAAATGTTATAGCGATTCAGTCTGTTGCTTTACTTGCTGCTATATCATTTTCAGACTGTGTAGATATAGTGATAACAAATGTCAATTGCAATGACTTGTTTGCTTGGGGTGAATTCATAAAAAAAAAGGCAAAGTAATATAGTCACTAACATACTAAGAACCACTGAGAGTGAAAGAAAAAGAAAATCTTTAGAAGGAATCGGAAACAATCTTAAACAGGAAACAAGGGATAAACCTCTACTCCTGTTCAAAAGACCAGGGAGTAGTGTAAACTGGGCAATAGGCAAACCTATCTATTTTATTTTAGTTCCTTCTCCAATATTTGTTCTCAATTGAACACTCACACTGTTTCTTACTTATTATAACAAATGGCTCTGTTTTACACATTCATTTTTTAGGAATTCAGAATCTGTTGGTTACTTCTGGAAAAATTGGAATATTCCTGTCCATAAGTGGGCTAGCAGGTAAGAATCAAATTGTCCTATAAAGTTTCTTTACCTATTTTTGGGTTAGACTTTTTTTTTCATGATATGCAATAGAGTACTTTTGTTCAATACAGTGTTCAAAATCCTGAAAAAGATTATTATTCTCCTCTCCATTAAAAGTAATATAACTGTTTGTAAATATATGGAAAAATAACTGATTAACTGCTAATCTCATGTTAAAATTTACTTCATCAGGTTTAATTTTTTTTTTTTTTAAATCTTTGCATACTAGATTGGATACCAATTTAAAAGTTTTTACTTTTTAAAAGGCTATATTTGCTGACAAAAGAAATATGTAGAATAGCAGTGGTGGGGGGGGGAGATATTCTATTGTAGCAAATAATTTAAAAAGGCAATTTAGTCCTGATTCAAAATAATTCATAAACATAGATATAAAGAGGAATAGTAACATGTTATTAATACATGAAAAAAAATTCTCTTTTTGTGTATCTTAAGTTCTTCAGTTTTCACAGGTCTTATGAAAATTGACTTTTGAGTATTTGACAGCTTACAAAACAGTGTTTTTTTTTTTTTGTTTTTTTTTTTTTTTAAATATTTTTTATTTTATAGACATTTGTATAAACCATTGATGAAGAGAGGCTACAAGAAATTTACGGCATCTTGTTTAGTATTTGTACTATCAGCATTTTTCCATGAAGTAAGTGGCCATAAGTCTTTCTGCAAGTTTATCATTCCTTATTAGGTTACATTTTTTTCTTTTATTATATATATATATATATATATATATATATATATATATATATATTTTCAATGAAAATAAATTGAATGAATTTACAAATCCATTTGTAATAATTTATTTCATGGATATTTTATAAATATCCACTTCAATTCTTCTAGTGAAAATACAGCTGCTAAATTTTAATGTCGTGCACTTGAAAATGGCCAACTGAAAGTTCAGTCCAAAGTCATCTTATTGCCTGGGATAGAAAGACAGCCATGCTTAATTATTAACACTGTATATCTAAACCACTTTCACATTGGTCAAATGTTTTTCTTCTTCCCCTGTCTCCATATGATTTCTTTCATTGAATAAATCTAGCTTATTCATTTTTGTGAAAAATTTTGGTCTGAGGAGTGGATATTTATAAAATATCATCAAAATAAATTATTACGAATGGATTTGTAAATTCATCCTCTTTATTTTCATTATAATACTCTGTTCAATTCTAACATAGAATTCTCATCGGATTACGATCCTCTGTGGAATTAACCTTACAAATTCCCAAGGATTATATATATATATATATATATAAAAACGTAATTATATGTAGTTATACTCATCTCAAAACCTTCCTTGAAAACTTTCAAACGAAGGAAAAAAATGATTTGAAAAAAAGAGCTTAGGACATGATTCTGTCAAGTATTCAAACAGAAATTAGCACGAAGCCCAAAGAAAAAAGATACGGGTAACCATCTAACAGAAAGCGCTCAATACAAAGGTAGAACGAACATAATAGAACCTAATGAGCCAGACGAACCTACTTAGGTTTTTCTAAACAGATCGTCAGGGAACGCTGACTAAAGAGGTAAAGGAAAAAAACGACATATAAATGGTAACTAAGACAACCCCACTATCTAGGAAATCAAATAAACTACATAACACAAGGGAGTGGGGGGTAACAATTTTATTACTTTTAATTTTTAGGAGGAGGATAAAAAGACAAAGACAAAAAGGTACTATACCATTATAGATGGGCCTAATCTAATAGCCAGGGCTTCCTATGCCTACATTTATTCAGGATTTCAGTCTTAAAATTCAGTAAGTTTGTTGGTTCAGTACATAGCCTACAAAATTCCTGGCCAGTTTTGTATTTAGGACATCTCTTCAGTATTTCCAATTTCAAGATTGGGTCTATATTTCTTGCTTAATAGTCCATACGTCAGTAGATAATGTTGTACTATGCTTAGTCTTTTTGTTATTGAAACTACTTGTGTGATTATAATATCTTTTTTAAACTTATCCTGGATAAGATAGCCACACGGGATAAGTTTTAACAAAGAAATCGACAACTGTCCACATGTTGACATCGCTACACTATTCGAATTCACCAACCGAATGCGTATATATGTGCACAATGGCACACATATACATATATATGCCGAGTTTCATACGGTTTGCATATATGTTTGTGTGAGCCCCGATGGGCGGACGCGCACGTGTCTTTGTGCACGTCAATGGGTATGTATGTATGTATGTATGCCGCATTCACCCTAGTCGGGTTGAGCGGGCTTCCTCCCTGACGGAGCAAGTCTCATTGGGATTTGTTTAAGGGCAGGGTCCCAAGTCCTACTTCAGTGGGTAGTTGCAGAATTTGTTATTGCCATTGTAAAAATCATTTTAAGAAATGTACAAATGTGTATATATGTCTGTCTGCCACAACATCAAATTTTCCTCCCGCTTCCACAAAAATATGCCAATATATGCAGCCCTACACATAGCCAATTTTTTAAAAAAATTAATCAGTTTGTCAGATGATCACAAGAGCGTAAACCCAGGGTCACAAACTTACACCTATCTATATGAATATGTCAGCTCTATCACTGGTATTGAGTGCTTTCAAATAAGTACTGCGCATATATAATATATATAATATATATATATATATATATAACAAATTGCATATGTGTGTGTGTGTGTATATATATATATATATATACACACACTTTTCACACACACACACACACACACACACACACACATTATAAATTATAGTTTAGAACATGTACAAATTATCTATTACAAAGTGTACATTTTGTTTTGACATTGAAATGACAGTCTCATTAGATAGTGTGGAAAGAAATAGAAATTCTTTTTATATTTGGCGAATTGTGTGGGAAATGGGGGAAATAAGAGTTGTAAGTTGTCAGAATTTGAACGAAAAGAGAAGAGGTAGGGGATAGTTGATTAATGGATGTGTTGAAAATTTTGTAGACAAATTTAACATTAGAATATAAGGTGTGGTCCTTTACAGCTTTTATTGTGAGTTCTTTGGGTTTAATAAAAGGAAAAAATAAGGAAATGTATATGGGGTGGGGAGGATCAGGAGTGGATTCAATAAAGTGGGAGTATCCCACTCTATCCCCTACTTCTAATTTCTAATTTGGTTTTAGTTTCTTGTATTGATTTTATTTATTGCTTGACAATTTAACTTTTTATAGCTAACACTTGTTTTATTACAGTACCTTGTCAGTGTCCCTTTAAGGATGTTCAGGTGGTGGGCATTTTTAGGAATGTGCCTTCAGGTAAGTTCTGTTCAACATAAAAGTATAAAACTGTCACTTTCTGCTATTATCATGTGATTTTCATTCCATTAAGTTATTACTTTTGACTTGTGAAAAAGGATAAATTTAAAAATCTGAAATCTAATTGGCAATGATTTTTTTTTTTTTTTATTATATCAGTTTTAAGGTAATTACTAAATGCTTCTAGTGAGAAGGAGAGTGGCACAGGGAGGTTGTTGGGAGAATAGAATATAGTTATTAGTCTTTTGAAGTGGTAAAGCCGTTACATAATATCAGCTCATCATGATTGACATCTTTTATCTTTCAACTTGAAACTGCTTCTTTAAGAGATCTGAAGAAATTTCACACCATAGATGACCCACAAAAACATTGAAATAATATAGAAAATATTCAATGACTATAATAGTACTTTTTTTCTGTGGTTGTATAATTTGTAATGAAATTAAGGTTATTTTTCCTTTAATCAGACAATTTAAGAGAAAGTCTTTCATCTCAACTGTAGAAGCTCAGATCTCTTTGATATTTTTTCTTTGTGTTTTAAATTTTTTACTTGGTCTCTTGATTTTTTTTTATTCTTTCAGATTGTTATTTATTGCAACTTGTTTTTCTTTCTCATTCCCTTAAAATACTAATAAAATTTATTTTTTTTCTCTTTCAGATTCCTCTTGCTATGGTTGTTGATACATACCTCCGTGGAAAATTTGCTAATATGGCTGTGTGGCTCTCACTTATCTTAGGCCAACCAATTGCTATTTTAGCTTACATGCATGACTATTATGTGATGAGGTCAGCTTAGGTGTATGTGATTTGTAAAATATTCATCAAATAAGAATTATTTGGCTATCATGATAAAACAACTGCTAATAAAGAAGTCTTAACTTTCACCAAACACCAGGTCTTTCATGTCTTGCAATTGCTCGGTCTTTAGAGCTTTGTACTGATTAAAAAAGATTCCCATTGAATTGTTAATGGTCATCTGGCTTCCAGATTCTGTTCAGTGATATTTTTGGTCTTTTGATTTGAGAGTATTTCTCTTAAATGATAATATTGACATGAAATTTGAATTGCTGCATTACTGTGGCTGAATACATAAACTCTGGTCCAGATATACAAGCTCCAGTGTTTGGTGGAGTTTTGAATTCTATTAAGCATTTTTTTTCCCATGAAATTACATTTTATATACAGTGTCTGAAATGCTTATAGTTTTTAATGAATATTTTGAATACTTTAAGCACAAAAATTATAATCTTTATATCATTTACTTTTTTTTTTTAAATTTAATTTTTTATGATTAAGAATTTTTTTGGTAACTGTCTGTCTCAAACATTGCCAACAAAATCATTACATACCTCTACATCTTTTGGTGTGATAAAATCCAAAATAGTTGTTTCTGTAGTTGTATTTGATTATAGCTTAGGGAAAACTTAATTAAAATGTTCAATTTTTCTTTCCCTTTTTCATGGACACCATGTATATAAAATGAATGTTTCATATGTATACCTAAATGCTGGCTGGATATTTGTATGGTTCATAGCTTTAACATCTGCTTTCTATTACTGAGCAGGAATCCAAGTATCATTGACCACTGAAATGACTTTTTTTTATTTAAAAAAAAAATATATATATAAGATTTATCATATTTGTTATTGGCCATTCAGTGGGTAGTTGCAGAATTTGTTATTGCCATTGTAAAAATCATTTTAAGAAATTCTTTTTAAAAAAATTTGTTTATGCCAAATAATAAAAAAAAAAAAATTTTTTTTAATTTTTTTTTTTTTTTTTTTTTTTTTTTAAATTAAAATATATTTTAATACTAAACAAATGAACAAAGCCTACTACAGAGAAAAACATTTTAGTTAACAGTTGAGATCACTTGTTACAGAGACATGTATACCAAAGTGACAATCAAATTGGTTTAGAGGCAGCCCTCAAAACAGCAGGCAAGAATATTTGAGCATGGATATATTGATGGTTGTTAAAAACCAGAGCTGTTTTTTTTTTTTTTTTAAACATATACTGTTCACCTTTTTTGTCTGCAATGCTTTGGTATATTTTGTTAAATGTTTGAGAATGTTATTGAAAGTTAAATAAAAGGAACATTTCCTGAAATGGTGTCCTTTTAAATGTTCAGAAACCATAGCTCTTAGTAATTATGAGAAGATGACAGTTTTAACACACTTAGTTTAAGTAAATATTGTATATGTAAAATCAGATTAGGCTTTTATATTTAGTTCAGCAATGCAAGTTAGATCTTATTTGGTATTTCTTTAACCTCCAATATTTTTCTTCTGCTTCATTTTTAATTATAACATTTTTGAACATGTAATGTTCAAGATACATTTAAATTAAAATATCACTCTTGAGGCAAAAATCAAAAATTTCATTTAAAATGTTTTTAATCATTATTAAATTTAGTAATACTGGGTGTGACAGAAATACCTCCCACATAGTGGTAAAAAATTATTGGCAATGGAGTTTTCATTTAGCAAATTGCTTAACATTATGTGAGAAGTATTTTTGCCTCACTCTGTATCTTATATAAAGCATTATCATTATTAAATTTATACTCGTATTTCTTTTGCTATGTATTGCAAATATCATGTCATCATTCTTAACTGGAAATATGAGTTTGGCAAGATTTGAACTCTTCTCCTTTCTGCTTGCTTATGTCTTAGAATGATGAGGTAAGAGTTGTAAGAAAAAAATCATCAGAAATAGGTTGGAAGAAAGTCAAAAATTAATAATAATAATATAAAATTAATAATAGGAAACTACAATGAACAATTTATCCATAGTTAACCAAATTTTCCAAATTTAACTTATTAATATGCAAATATTATGCAAATATGTTTTAATGTGTATTGTTTTGCTGTACTAATTATTTCCCTAGAAATGACATTATTGCAAGGGAGATAATAGCAACTGTCAAATGTTCGAAACTGAAAGTTGAAAACTAACATGATTTCTGAACATCTGTAAATTTCATTTTTCTTACATGTAGCTGCTTTATTTTTACTTTTTAATCATTTTTTTATGTAAAGGTATGCATGAACGGAACTTGTCAAGTATTAAAATTTTTTTTTTTAATATTTTTGAAAATGTGAATAGCCCTTACACTCATACGGACATATAACTGATGTGGGGCAGGGGATGAAACAGTTTGAAAAGGGAATAGGAAGACACCAACATTAAAGATAAAAGGCAGCAAACACACCCAGCAACAAGTTATTGGAATAAAATTAAAATTAACTGTTGAACAATAACAATAAAGCCATTTTCACCAAAATATTTTTTTTTTTTTTTTTTTTTAATTCAATTATTTTAACACACTCGAATTGACAAATTGTCTTAGATAAGTTTCAGACTACAGGTGGTTTGTATTTGTTCCATGTTAGACCCTTTGTTGTATTGTTGATGTAGATACGATACAGTGAAAATGTACTGTGGTATTATTCAGCACAATATCTGGTGCTAAACGGATATACACAGAACATGACAATAGTTACAGTGACAGGCAAGACAAAACTTACAACACAGAGAGAAGGGGTTTAGATTGCAATTGTAACTGAAATAATCAGTTCAAATATTATTTCTTGAGTGCTACTATTCTTTACTTAAATATACCATTTCACCCATGGGTCATTCCATCATTGAAAGTTCTGCAGCCACTCTACAACATCTTTTTCAGTAATGAAAAATTATTTGTACCATATACGTTTGTGTATAAGCCAACTAGTATAGTACGACTCCCTGAACATTTTGCATGAATTTTAAGAAAAATTTACTCAATTTAAAAAATTTTTTTTCTCTTTCATGAAAATCTTGATCATAAAATCTTGCACTATAATCAAATATATCCAGTAGGTGTTTGAACATTCTGGTTGGCAAATCAGACATTATCAGTCTATATTAGATAGCTCTAAAAAAAAAAATCATACCCTTATGAAAAAGGCCCCAAACTTGATAAAGTTTTATTGTCAAAATATTAAGAAAAAAAAGTAATTTTGTAATTATTTTTTAATTATTTTTAATGCTTTCTAGTCTGTTTAAAATTTTGGTCAAAATCCTTGTTTTTTTTTTTTTTTTTTTTTCTTTGTATCTGTGAATAGACCAAATATTAGAATGAGAAAATGTAGCTTTTTTGCATTAAAAACACATTGTCTTGGAAATTATTGCAAAAATCAATTATTAGATTTTAATGTAATTTTCAGAACTTAGTAACAAATGAATTAAGTTATTTTTATAAGCTTTTTTTTTTTTTTTTTTTTTTCCTCAAAATTAAAATTCCACCCTCTTCATATTTATGCAGGACTCCTTGGAAAATCTAATCAATTTGTTTTTGTCAAAATTACTGAAAATCTGTTCTGAATTGTAAAATAAAAAAGTGCAATAAACTATATTATTTCATTAGAAAAGCTTTTGTTTTTATAAGATATATTAAGGAAAATATTGTTAAGACATTTTTTTTTTTTTTTTTTTTTTTTTCAATGGATAGTGAGTTTTTACAAGAATTTTCATTTTTTTTTTTTTTTTAAATTTCAATTAGAATTTGTTTTAAAATTTGAAATTCTGTATTCATTTCAACCATTTAGATATTAAGTAAAAACTATTTACTAATCATTAATAGAAAAGCTTAGTTCAAACACCAATATTTTTTAAAAGAATTAAATTTTCATTTTATTTTCAATTTTTTTTTTGTCTGTGTTTGTGTGCTGATTTTTGTAGATCATACACAACATTATTAAAAAAAAAAAGAATGATAACTAAATAAATTTAAAGTCAGAAAGTATCTATAATTCAATAGAATATTAGATTATGGAAAAATATTATCTTAAATTTTTAAGATAACTGATTACTTAAAAATTGACACTCATGTTATCAATTATTTTTTTGAGGCTAAAGCCTCCATAGAAAAAATGTTAGATAAAGATCAGTCTGTCGTCAAGCTGTCAAACATGTTAACAGCTTAAATAAACAGCTTCTGTGTTTTAAAAAATGCATTTCTGCGATATTTTTAACTTAAAGTAAATGTTTCAAATCAGATTAATTATACTATAAATCAGCTAATATTCCTTGAATAAAAATTTTGAAAAGTACGTATTATTCTTGAAGATAGATTTTTTTTTTTTGATAAAGAGTATTAAATTGTGATGAGCTGCATAAAAAATAGTGCTAATCAGCTATTTAAGCAAAAAAAAAAAAAAAACTCAAACTACTTTCAGTCAATTTAAATTAGTTTTGAAGTACAGCAAAGTATTTTGTTTATTGGAAATATCAAATCTAATGTATTAGCTTAAAATTAAAAGCTTCAAATAATCACCAATGGATTTGTAAATTTGTCCAATTTATTTTCATTTTAGTACTCTGTTAAATTCTAACATTGAGTTTTCATAGGATTACAGTTCCCTGTGGAATTAACCTTAAAAATTACCAAGGATACTACTTATCTATCTATCATATATATATATATATATATATATAGGACGGTACAAATCCAGAATAAGGTTGGGAAATAATCCTGGAGTATCCTAGTAATATCGTTCAAATATTAAAACTGATCCAATAGAGAGCTCAATGTAAATTAATTTACAGAGTGGATATTTATTTACCTGTAAATTCAGATAAAATTTAGAGGGAAAATAGCCATTTTCAACATATGTTTAAGACATGCATTGTCAGCTCTGTTTAAATAAAGAATGAGGAAAATTTCTAATGCCGGTGCCTTGATCTAGTAAAGGAAGTTGTTGGGGAATATTGGCTTTTATAGGGTTAAGCTAGCGAAATCTTAGTAGTAATTTCTTCTATGGTAGTTAGAGGTATGTGGCTTGACCATTGGGTTAGTAGTGGTAGGTAGGAGGAAAGGTAACTGCTTAGCCATATTAAAAAAAAAAACAAAAAAAACTTTTGTGACTAAATGGAAGAATAAGATAATTATTGCAATTTATGTTTATTTGTATGATGACACATACTAATGATCTCTACGTTTATTCAGAAGTACATACTGATGTTGTAATTTAAAAGCTGATAGGCAAGGCCAGGACCCCTAATAGCCTAATAGAGACAGATGTAATCTATGTTTAACAGAAAAAATTAAAATTTGCTGTAAACTTGGATGTGAGGGTAGTGTAATGGAAAACTTGGAACTTTAATTGGAGAGCTGTTTCAATTCCTGTTGAGTTCAATTAATTCTGACCTGCTCTATGATGATTCTATCTATTTTTAGACAATATTAATTTTGTTATTAGTGTTAAGGGAATTTAATTCAATTGTTTGATTTTCATTTTTTTTATTTTTTTTATTTAGGTGATAAATTACTACAGTTTTTCTTCAGCAGTCTCAGTAAATTGTCGTCTGTGACGAGATTTAATAACTAGAATTCATTCTCTGATCACTCTGTCTTGAGGCTTCTGTGTTTAAAATGGTTTAAATGACATCAAAGATGAGCACCTGAAATGTGAAATAAGTTTGTGTTGCATTAGAAATTATTTTTCTGATTTGAGGTCAAAGAATATAACCTTTTTGTTAAAAAAAAAAAAAAATACAATGAGTAAAAAAAAAAAAAGTAGAAATACACATAAACTAATTTTTGGAGGTGTTTTTAATTTTAGGAGCATGTGTAACCAGTGTACAGAAATTTGGTAATTTAATTAAGCACATATCAGTTAAAAATTCTAGTTTTTAAACTTATGATTGGTGTCTTCTTAGAACAAATTTTATATAATCTTTTTAAATATTTATATATTATGACATGGAACCACAAACCTGTATAAAGTAAATGAGTTTACAAAGAATATAAATCTCTATATTTTTTATATATTTGACATATTAGATTAGAAATTAATTTTTATTTTAATGCTTATTTTATTTATTAAAAAAAACAAAACTTTTCAATTGATCAAATAGTTACTGAACATTTTCTTTTCCAGTGTTCATTCCCTTGAATAATTCTTAAATGGATTGAGAATATCTGGTCTGGTGCTTGAAGTTCTAGACAAAATTCAGTCTGTAGGATAGTAGATCCTAACCAGGCATTTT
This sequence comes from Ascarosepion bandense, assembly GCA_037127315.1. Classification (NCBI taxonomy): domain Eukaryota; kingdom Metazoa; phylum Mollusca; class Cephalopoda; order Sepiida; family Sepiidae; genus Ascarosepion; species Ascarosepion bandense. Next base: position 1,340,964 of record JBBBDQ010000574.1, read on the forward strand.
GACTTCAGTCACTTTCTCATTTGCATGCTGTGGCTTTCTTCTCTGTGTGTGTGTGTGTGTGTTTTCTCATGGCAACTCTTCTGATAAGCTTTTTTTTAACCTGGTGCTACATGAATTTAAGTTAAATTGGCAACTAGGTCTCACCATTTTAATACTAGCTAGAAGCAGCAGTCACTTCTATTCTAACAATTTTTCTTGCAATTCCCACCTGTAGAATTTCCTTCTGATAACTATAATCTCTAAAAACTTAAAATGCAATGTCAGTTGCCATCTTCTGTTTTTTTTTTGTTTTTTTTAATCCTGATTCTTTTTTGTTCTTTTCTCAATCCTCCCCATTCTTGGTCTCCTCATTTACTTTCATTTTCACTCCCTGTAAGCCACTGTGTTCTAGTGATATTATCACTTTGCTTGGGGTAAAATTAAAAAAAACAAAAAAAAAAACAATAAATTTCCCACATTAATATTCGAATGAAAATCTGTTAACTGATAGCAGTTAATTTAAAAAAAATTTTTTTTTAACAAATAAAATAAGCTTTTTATTTCTTTATATATTTTCACAGATATAAAATTTAAATGTTTGTGTGTTGGTATATGATGAGTGAATGTGTGTTCATATGTAAGCAACTAAAGAAGTATACACAAACTTTGGTTTTTATTATGAATCCTTTATTATTTTTATAGTAAAAACTGAAGAGAAACAAAGTTCTCAATGTCTCTTGTGTATGTCTATTTTCTTTTTCTGGTTTTGAAGTAAGAAAGAATAAGAATGTTTAAAATGGTCACGCTCAAGTCAGCCTTATGCTGATTGGAATGATCAAAAGAAAGATTGATTTATTTCATAAGTGGAGGTTTTGGAAGATACATGTAAATTCCACGTTTTGGAAAGAGAAAGGTTCTGTTCTTTCTGAAAGTGGGGTCATGAAATTGGGTAGATGCCCAAAAACCTTTCCAGTTTTGTCATTTGCATCATGAAAAATGTTATATATAATTCTTTGTTCATTTTATTTCATCCTTACATACATATGCCAGGAAAAAAAATCAGAAAAATCTACTGTGTAGACAATATTTTTCTCTTTATGGAATCAATTTTATTGAAGATATGCACTTTTTTGGCAGAAATTAATTGACCCACTAAAAAAAAAAAAATAAAAAACATAAAAACCCTAGAATTTTGGGGGGAAATAATTTTTACTTTCCTTTGCCTCTATTAATGAAGAAACATTTTATGATTAAATTACTTGTGTATTGCAACTGCTTGATAAATATTGGAAAATATTTTCATTAGTACACTCACATGCTAAAGTGCTTTGGGGTTCATAGCTTTGACCAATTTGTATAAACAGTGTTTCTTTTGCTATGCAAATAGCAATAGTTTTTTTTTCTTGTTCTGTCACTTTCTTCATTAATCATTCGAGATTTAAAGTTCTTGAAAATGTCTCAAAATTATCAAGCATTAATCCTTCATGAATGATAAAATTTTGCTTAAGTTTTTTTTTTTTTTTTTTTTTTTTTTTTTTACGTTCATGACGAGCTCTGTAAAAATAATGACCAATGACTTTTTAACCATCTTTGTTTTTCTTTAAAATTGTTGGCAGCATTTTATGTAACTGCTATTTTTGATTGTAAAAATGATTTTGATGGGCAGTGGGCTGCAAGTATGAAATGAGTTGAACGTTTTTCTTTTTATTCTAATATTTCTATAAAAATTTTTTGTTTTAGTATGACTTCTTGTTTTTGTTTTTAAAAATACAAAAAAACAAAATAAAAACAAACTTTATTCTGTGTTTGTAATTAATTTTCTCATTTTTTGTTTTTTAACATTTTCTCAGTGTTGCTTACTCACAACTTGAATGTTTGGGAAGTACCATGCAATTCTTCGTAAGCTAACTTGTTCACAATTTATCCTAAGAAATGAATCAAGGAATGGGAGATTAAAAAAAAAAAAAAAAAAAGTGTCAAAGGAGAGTATAGTAAAAATTACCAGTAATTCATTTTTGTTTTTATTATTAAGCTCCAGAAAAAAACAAAAAAAAACTTATACATGCACGGATGTTTTGTCACCGGCTATGTGTCATATTTGAGAACAATTTTAAATCGATTGGAACATTTACATGAACAAAGGATAACATGTGAATTTGCATCTCCGTTGATCTTATTCTTTATGTATGTTAAGGGAAGTAACTCTACTTCATGAAAATTAATTTGTAATTACTTCCCTTTGACTAAACATCGCTTTCCACTCAATCCTAGATTGGAAATAATCACTCCTCTTCGTTTTTATTTCAATGTCTACGTATCTAGACTCTGTCAGTATGTGGATAAACATTGAGAAAGTAAAAGGGTAAATAAGATAATCGAAGAACGAAAATAAGATAATCAAAATGAACATTTCTTCCTCGCCAATAGTTAGGGTGAACTTTATTCTGTTTTTTTTCTTTTTTTGTTAGCACAATTTTTTTTTTTTTTTTTTTTTTTTTTTTAATAAAATGCTCTTCTTACTAAGTCTAGTTTGGAAAAAAAACTGCAGTGGGGGAACTGTTCTGTTTGAATAAGCCAGAATATATACCGTTTTGATCCTAAAACTAATTATTGAAAAATTAAAATTTTAATTTTGATTGATTGTCGGAATTTAGTTTTTGTCATAGTTGTAAGTGATAATGTCGAAATTTAAAATTAAGGTAGGTCTTTCTTTCATTGCTATTGTTTCTTTCTATTATAATAGGTTAGTGCATTTTACAACCATTAAAGTATCAAGAATCTAAATGTATATATTATATATCTAGGTATGGATAACAATACAGGTACCTCCACTAAATCGCGGAAAAAAAACGGCATAGTATGAAAAAAAAAAAAAAAAAATGTCCCAAACTTAAACAATTCAATGGGAAAAGTTCGTTTTTATTATGTAAATTAGCAGGAAAGATTAAACTATTTTTTTTAATTATTTAAAAAAAAAAAATTAAATCCTTTTTAATGCGTTCGAAATTTTGGTAAATAATCTTGTCTTGATTTTAGTTAGCAGGTAACCAAATAATCAGTTTAATAGAAAACGTAATATTACGTAACTCAGTATTTCCGGTGACGCACATTAATTGGAAATTCTTGCAAAAATCAAATTGTCGGATTTTAGTGAAACTTTTAGGACTTATTCGCAAATGAATTAAATTATTTTTGAAATTATTTTAAAAAAAATCTTTGTAAAAATATTTTAACAGGAATTAAATTTTGTTTGGAAAACTGGTTTTAGTACTTAAACACAGGACTCATTGAGGAATCTAAATCGTCTATTTTTTTTTAAATTTTTTTAAAAAATTTTTTTTATTTCCGAAAATCAGCTCTTAATAGTAAAATAAAAATGTAATAAAACCATGACATTATTCAATTTGATAAGCTTTTAATTGCTTTAATAAATAATATATATTAAGGACATTATAGTCTGAAGAAAATTTTTTTTTTTTTGCATTAATAATGAAACTTCTTTTTATTTTAATTATAATAATTTATGAAGTCTCAAAAATATTTTTAAAATACTTCAAAGATTTGTTGTGGTTAGTTTATAAACTTAAGTGAAAGTTTACTAATTAAAAATTGAATAGTTTAATACAAATCATTGTGCCTTCATATTTTTAAAATAATTTGAATTTTTTTGTTTGGTAATTTTAATGTGTACATTAAAAGGTCATGTTTCAGGGTTTCTTCCTCTTACAGAAAAAAAATTGTACAATTATGTCATTTGTGATTGCCATACACTTATCTCTCATCTGTCAAGCGTTCATTACAAGAGAAAGGTCAGAAAGTTCAACTCTGTGTTTTAGAAATAGTTTTATTCTAAATTTCATAAATAAGTAATACTTGTGTAAATCAGATTAATTTAATATTAAATTTGCTAATTTTCTAAAAATAATGTCACAGATGTACATTTCATTTTTGTAAGATTTTTAAAACTGAGAATTAACTTTTCTTTACAAATGTGTGGGTCGCTCAAAAATCACTGAAAAATTTAAAAATAAAAATAAATCTCAGATTCCAATCAATATAATTTCTGTTTAAAATACACTAGCGTATTTTGCTTACTGGAAATAGCAAATTAATCATTTAGCTTTCAATTAAAACCAAAATAATTTCAAGAAAATTTATATAAAAAAAAAATTCAATTTAAAAGTTAGTTATTGAAAATTAGTAGATACCTAAAAAAAAAAAAAAAAAAAAAAAAAAAAAAATACACATAGGGGTATGCATGCAGGTATGTGCAGACTTATATACGAATATTTTCTGATAGTAATAGTGCTCAATGTGATGTAACAGAGCTATTAAGTATACATTAATAAATATACATTCTATCCCATGTCTATAACATGACTCAGTTTCATGCGTTATGCAATCATCAGGTGTGTACTATGAACCTGAGAGATATATATATATATATATATATATGGTTCGTAAGCTTTAATGCTTCTAAAACAAAGCTACTATCAATTAACCGTCATAGACAATCACACCTACCTCCCATTAGCACGGACCAGGCTTGCCTCCCAGAGAGTAAAACACTACGCCTCCTTGGTCTCACACTTACAGCGGACCTCAAATGGAATGACTATATCAAATCCGTTGCTATAAAAGTCGGTTCTCTGTGCAGGGCCCGGAAGTTTTTTTTCTGTCTGAATCTATCTTGCACATTTATAAATCTACCATCCGCCCGTGCATTGAATACTGCTGCCATATCTGGTTGAGTGCTCCTGCTATTCTCCTTGGGCTTCTCGACAAGGTACAGCAGAGGGTTTGTAATGTGATCGATACCAACTTGGCAGGCCGCCTGCAGTCTCTCTCTCATCGGCATGACCTGGCTTCCCTGTGTCTCTTCTATAAATACTTTCACGGCTTTTGCTCCAATGAACTTGGATCACTGCTGCCCCCTAGATACGAATTTGCACGAGATACTAGATTAGCAACTAGATCCCACCCTTTTACAGTGAAACCAATAAAATGCAACCGCAACTTCTACTCCAAGTTTCTTTTCTCACACTTCCCGACTGTGGAATTCCCTTCCACATGATTGCTTCCCCTACGGCTACAATCTCCAGGAGTTTAAATGTAAGGTCAATAGACACCTCTTAACACACTAACTTGCTCCCATTCTTTCAAACACTCTTCCCATCTGCCCATCCCTCATCCTCAGTATCCTTACCCATCTATCACCTTCCTTCTGATATTTCCTACACCTAACCACTCCTCCTCTTTACCTTCCCCTATGTAGCCCCATGCAAAATAGTAGCAATGGAATGCCTTGCTTGGGGTGAAATGATTTTAAAATATATATATATATATATATATATATATATATAATTTTTTTTTTTTTTTTTTTTTTTCTTAAATTTTAATTTCCAATGTTTTTGTCCACAGAAAACAAATACAAGTGGCTTTCCTTAAAATATGTGCCCAAAATCTGCCCCTTATTTTTATTATTACTTCTATGATTTTGCTTTTTAACCTCATGGTTTGGGTATAAACCATATTAAATTATACTTTTAATAAATATAAAAAAATGGCACTTCAGATTTATAATTTTTAATGACTTTAAACAATGTGAAAACCAAAAATAAAAATTCAAATCTAGAAACATTCAGTTCATAATATGCATCTGATGATTGTGTAGTGCATGGAACTCTGAATCATGCTACAGATTATGTATATTTTATATATATTTAGTGTATTGAGGCAGCAGATAATTTTTTAAACGTATATTGTTAAATATAAGAGACAATGAATGTCTGTTATGTTTAATCATGAGCTGTTCTAAACATCGTATTTTGGCTGTAACTTCAGGTGAAAATAAAGTCAAAAATTCTCCAATATTTGGATAATTTTTTATTAAGTTAGTTCTAAGCTTTCGGCTCACATGAGTCATCTTCAGAGAGGTTACAGAGACGTTAACATAAAAACCTCCACCATCAAAGACGATTTTATCTTGTGTTGACATAAGACTTTGCTAAGCAACGATAACTGTTACCAAATAGCAAACAGTTCGCAAACTTGTAATGTGGTTCTATGACGTCACACCATGTGAGTGCTCAAAATGTTAACAGAACCATATATTTAAATGGAATGTAATGTGTTATGACCAGATTTAAATATGATTTTATTAAGTGTGGGTTGTTTGGATTTAATGTAGATAGTCTCCAATATCTGAAGGTTCTTTTTACTGTGTGTATGAGTGAGGATTATTGTATTGTTGACTAAAATCTTATTTCTTGTAACATAGCTTCCCATGCCTTTTCTAGAAATATTTTGATTGTAGTTACTCTGATGAATTTACCTTTTTTGGTCTATCTATAAATTTAGATAAAGTACTAAATAAAATGGCATAGAGGTACATTACCAAGTGGTTAGAACATTTGCTTTCTCACCATGAGACCTGCATTTGAATCTCACCATGATCAGTTTGATTTCTTGATGTTATCAACCCAGGGAGGTAATCCCAGCATGAGTCACCTCTGGAAAGTGTCTGAAAATCATACTATGGCTTGGCTCAAGCCATGTGAGTGAAATTGGATAGACAGAACTATTTGGAAGCTGTTGGTGGTTGTGCTAGCACAAAGTCACAAGTCATTGTGACCGAGGGTTTGAGTGTACTGGTCTTATTCAGAGTGTTGATAATGCTCTTGCGTCCAGAAATTGTAACTAATTTTTACTCAGCATAGTTGCAGTATAAACTGTAGTTGAACATAAATGTTTCTGTGCAGGTACCTTCAGAAGGATTGGTTAGCCTAGGTATAATAAGAATCAAGCATCCAGCCATTACTTACTAGATTGACAGTTAGGTCCCATCATTTTACAATTGAAATTGTTAGATATAACCATAAGTTTTATGTGAACAACTCTCACATTTCTCATTTCTTCTGGCTTCTTGCTTTTCAGTCAACTTTGCATTGATATTTTTGAAGCTCAATGTCAATTGTCATTTGTCTTTTTAATTCTTTTTCTTTTATTGCTCTTTTTCTTTAATGTTTTTTTCCTCCAGGTTCTGTCACACTCAGTAACCTTTTGTAGCTTAGTGGCTTTGGGTGAAATGATAAAAAAGCATGACAAGCTCACTTTTCTCCAAAAAGTAAGCCTATTTTTAAGCAGGAATCAAGGTTAAGATTTTTTTTAAAGTCCAAGAAAATAACTGAAATTTCTAACTCTTCAGAGTTATATCTTAAGCTTGAAATAAGGCTCAAACATTAAAATTTACAAAGCCTGATCAAGCTTTGCTAAAATTCCTTGATGCTTAAAAAGAAATGTATTGTTCATTTACTATTTAGTAGTAGTAGACAGTAGTAATTATTTACTATGGTACCTACACTTTATGAATTTAAGTGCAGTACTCGATTGGCAACAAGGTCTCCTTATTTTACAGTTGAATTGGCTGGATGTAACCATAAGTTCTAGGCTAACAGTTTCTTTTCCTCACACTTTCCACTTGTGAAAATCTCTTCTGGCTCCATGCTTTCCAGTCAACTTTGGGTCTAAATTTTTGAGCATGAATGTTGATCAATATATACTGTCTTCCTGATTACTATTCTAGTGGTTTCACTCAGTAACCTTTTGGATTTTAGTGGCTTTACTTCCTTGCCTAGGTAAATCCAACTTACTCTCCTATCTCTATGAAGAAAAGAAAAAAAAATTATACTATTGTTTTGTTTGTGTGTATGCATGAGCATTATACTTTTCTACCTAACATCTGTGTAATATTTGCTCAGTCCCTGGCCCAACTGAGCTATGAATACTACCTTCTGAAAAGTGAGATATGGCAGTGGTGTGTGCTTGTATCATAGATTTCGTGGGGACCCACCACACCCTTGTGCTGGCCATGACAAGAAATTTCCATTATGATAACAGACTGAAGAGAAAAAGTGTGTGCAATGAAAAAACATAGAAGGTAAGAAAACTTGAGAGAAAAAAAATGGCTGGTTGTTTTTGGTTAATGTTATATCAGCCTCCACGAATTATTCAATGTTGAAATGTAAATATTTTGTATGCAATTTTATTTTATTTACTTTGTTTTTTTTTTGGTGGGAGAGATAATTAGTAAGACTGTTATACTTAAAACAATAATTAACTCATAGTTGTGGGGAAAGGAGGTGGATTCATACCTTTACCAAGGGTATTTGCATATTAGTGAATATGATGAACCTAACTGGAATTGGAACTCTGCTCTATTTGTATCCATTATCCATTACATCACTTGCATGTTCAAGCTTACAATGCCTGATATTCTGAAGTGGTCACCCATGTAGGTACATGTTGCTTAATCGATGACTTTACTGGAACTGGTGTTTCAACATGATGTAGCTGTAAGCTGAAAAAAGAAAATCGGTCAAAAGAGTCTATGAGAAAGAGTATCAAAGGGATAGAGGTAGAAAGAATGAGACAGGCTGGCAAGAGCCAATGGGCAAATGTTTGAAAGTCAGGTAGTGATGGAAATATTTAAACATTGCATATTAAAATTCCTGCCTTCAGTCACTTCCTCACCAATGTGATGTGGCTTTCTTCTGTCTTTTCTACATGTATTTTCATGGTTTATTCTCTGCTGAGCTTTTTTCCCTGATCACATGTATTTATGCATGCTACTGTGGTACAGTGGATATTGGCTCGGAACGAGAAACCGGGGAGCCGAGTTCAAATTCCAGTTGAATCCATTGTATTCATTTACGCGCAAATACCCTTGGGAAAGGTATTAATCCGTCTCTTCCTTCCAGTTATGGGTTAAATAGCAGGGCAGATTGGGTTCTATAGCCTTGATCGGCAACCAGTCAATGGCAACCTACTGCGGGATAATCTTTTGCCCAGTCAGTCATGTGAGACATGATCACCCAAGTGTGTATCATGTATGGCACTTGACTGACTGACTACTTATGTACAAATACCCTTGAGAAAGGTATTTATCCATCTCTTCCCTCCAGCTATGGGTTAAATAACAAGACATTGTGTCCTACAGCCTTGGTTGGCAACCAGTCTACTGCAGAAAGTAATGGCAACCTACGGCAGGAAAATCTTCTGCCCAGCTAGTCATGTCTCTTTTGAGACATGATCACCCAACCATGTATCACATATGGCACTTGACTGACTGACTAGTTTTGCATCAAGGTCTCATCCTTTTACCATCGAAATAGTTAAATGTAATTGTCTCTTCAACTTTAATAGTTTCTTTACTTGCATTTCCTGTTTGTGGAACTCCCTTGCTTCTCTGGTAGCTACAATCTCCAAAATGTAACATTAATTGTTATCTTCTATCCCCTTAATTCCCTTCCTTATTCTTTCACTGACATCCCCTGTACCTTGTTTTTTCCCTCACTGTAACCCTGTGCTCACCAATGGCAGTTCTGCTATGCTTGTGGTGAAATGATTATAAAAAATAAACAAATGAGAGGATGAAGTATAAAATATTTAAATAACATTTTGACAGTAAATTTTCATTTAAGCAAGTTTCATTGAAGACTACAGATAACTTATGTTTTAGTCATTTTTTCTTATTTTCATACTAGGCAATGGAGGTTTAGTTTCAATGTCTGTAAAAACTGTCCCAATGTTCATGTTCTTTTAGCTATCATTGGTAATTTTCAAGAATAAGAATTATATGTTGAAATCTAACAAAAATTTAACATCTTTTTTCCTCATGGTGTTTACAACAATTAAAAATTAAGTTTTGACTGTTCTGATGATGTTTTTTGAAACCTGCCTACAATATTTGTGAAATATTGTAGGCAGTCTGATTAAGTCTCTGTTAATTTATTATGCCAATTGGTTAAAAAATATTTAATGTAGGTTTTTGGTTTCTATGATTATGGGTTTAAGTTTTTGTTGTATACTGTCTGTGTTGTCTACATGTATTTGTCTTGTGCTCATATGAAAATGATGGCTTTAATGGGTGTGTGACAGTGGTTTAAAACATTAGCATTTCAACCAAGAAAACCAGGTCCCTCATCATGGTCAGTTTGTCAAGGGAGTGACTTCTTAGTAATATCAAATCCTAGCATACAGCAAGGACCCTTTTAAAGATGCTGAAAAACTATACCACAAGTTAAATGAGTGAAACTGGATTGATGAAACAGTTTAGAAGCTGTCGATGGTTGTGCTAGCATGAAGTGACAAGTCATCGTGACCAAAGATTTGAAAGTATCAGCCTTGTTCAACTATTCTGATTATGCCAGATGATACTTTCTCCCAGAATCTATAATTAGGGTCTGCTGAGCATAGATGAAGTAAAAATCACAGTTTGGCACTGTGGATATTGAAGAAACACGTTTGCCTGAGCAGGTGTCAGTGACAAGGATTCACAAGGATGATTATTTCTATAACAGGCTGGTAAACCTGGTTTAATGTTTTATTGGGTGATAACTTAAGTAAGAAACAATACCAAACAGTGAAAAAAATGGATAAAAATGATGATTAGAAACCAAAAAATGTGTTTAAGGAGGCTTCTAGAAAGATTTGAACTTGAAATAAAATTAAGATTTTACACACTAGTACATTTCCGGTTTCTTGTTATTTTCAGAAATTAGACACAAGCAGACACTATGTGACAAATACAAAAACGCCCATTAGAATTCAGACATATACACACTAACATCACATGATATAAACACGTGTAGTATCATTTAATATCAACAGCATAAGTAGCAACTCTCAAATATAAATATACTTGAACCCTAAGGTAACTCTTTCTTCCTGTTTTTTTTTCTTCTTTCTAACCGGTGACATAAACTTTCCATGTTGAAGTTAAAAGAGCTATGAGTGCTTTACATTAAAAGCATACAAACACAACAAGTCCTACTCAAACATATTTATGAACATTTAGTTGTGTATGCAATTTATTTCTAACAAAAGAAAATCTTGTTTTAAACTTTCCTTTCGTTAATTTTGTTTTAATGAATCTTATCTTGAATTGCAAATCAATTGGTCTGTTATTTTGTGCATATATTATTTCCATCCATTTCCAGATTTAATTATTGAAATAGCTAATCACTAAATAATCGAGATCTACCTGACTAATGAAAGCAAACAGCATAGAAATCTAAATATCGAAACGTTTTCCTTCCAAGTGGCACTGTGGATATTGAAGAAACACGTTTGCCTGATCAGGTGTCAGTGACAAGGATTCGCAAGGATGACTGTTTCTATAACAGGCTTCACAAAAACAGATCTATACCGTGTCCCCCGTAAATATAGCAATCGGATGTTCTCACTGCTAGTTTTAATATCCACGGCATGCAGTTCACAAAGATTCGGAAAGGTTTTTCGTGATGAGGGGTTAACGCAGGGATTGGCAACATTTTTGGCATCATCGGCCACTTTCACGTGGAAAAATTTACATTCCCACCTGTATAGTAAATACTTAAAAGCATACCAAAATTGGTAAAAGTTTGTTACTGGTTCGGGACAGGGACTGCGACGGCCCCGCCCGCGCATCCAATTTAGTGTGAAGTACAAATGTAGTTTATATTTAATTTGAATAAAGTGTTTATTTCAGGTTTCTTCTGTTTTTACATATTTAAAATATTTTCCTTTCTCATATTTTTCAGTACTAAGCTCTATATCCATCCATTTGAGTCTTAGGGACATACAACCAAGGAGTTGGCCCCGGTCATCGCCAAACCACTGCATGTTAATGGTTCGTAAACTGAAGTAATGATGTAGTATTGAAACGTGTTCTAATCGAGGACGGAAAGTGCGACACTTAGATGTAAAGACGTATTAGGATGGGCAAAGACGCATTCCAAAAGTTATGCAGAATATTAAGAGACAGGAAATTTCCGTTCAAAAGAAAGAAAAGAGTACTGAACTGTTACGTGATATGTCTTCCTGTATGGCAGCGAATGGTGGAGAATCTCCTCAAAGATGAAAAAGGGACCCGAAGCAACAGAAATGTGGTTATACAGAAGGATGTTGAGGATACCATAGGCTGAACATGTGAGCAACGACGAAGTTTTGGAGAAAATGGAAACAAAAAGGAAACTTATATTTAACATCAGAAAGCGACAGTTGAAATTTCTGAGACAATGTAATGAGAAAGGAGGGCTTGGAGAATCTGATACTCACAGGGCAGATGGCGGGAAAGAGGGACAAGGAAAAGCAGCACGTCACATTATTAATGGTTCTGAGCGGATAGATGGCGAAATGGGGTAAGAAGAAACAACAGAACTTAGTAAAAGCTATAAGGGACAAGAAAATGCGGAGGGCCATGGTCGCCTCTGCCCAAAAGAACTATGGTGCATAAAAAAGAAAAATACCAAAGGGAGGTAACAAATAACGTTAACTTATGCAATGGCTGGGCTGCTGCTGCTACTACCGTATTAAAGAATAAACGAATGCAAACTTGACCATTGAAAGCACACACACACACACACACACACACACACACACACACACACACACACACACACACACACATATATATATATATATAACATAAGTCCATCATCTCGGTATAGGGCTATCTACTTAAGATCCACAATTCTACTAGGGGTGTCTAGGATATAGATGCCTATCAGATCGCCAACTTGGGTTGAATCATGTGCTCCCATTGGGACATCAAATTTACTATTGAGACTTTTAGCCCAGGTAGAATCGTTAAGAATAAGGAAGTATTTCCTAGCTGCTAGAATAATATTAACTTCGTCTGTGATTTCTACATGTCTTCTAGCGAAATTAATACAGTTTACTAGGAGGTCTTTAAATATAGAGGGATAGAAGTGCACAATATCAAATTTAAGAAATGTGGTTCTAGCTTTATCAGTAATATTGCTAAACCAATGGATAGTATCGGAAGAATCTTTCCAGAGGTTGGTGCGGAGGGTGTGTTCGAGTTTAGCGGTTATATTTTTGATAATATTTTTCGAGTTTAATCTTAATTCACTTTTAGTTGGATTTATTAACTTAGATTGTATACTATTCTCGAAATTGGGTTTATGATCTTTAAATTTGGGGTAAGCGTTTCTAGTGTTGACTTTCAATATTTTATCAATAATGTTTGGCTGGCCAGCAAATTTGGTAATCTCACGATCGATCTCGACCACTAACCCAATGGTCAAACCACCTGCCTTCTACTACCAAAAGAAATTACTACTATGATTCACCTCGGCTTAAACCTATCGTAACCAACATTCCTCATCTCTTCCTTTACTAACCCTTGCTCCTGGACAAGAATTATTTTCCATTCCTTGGTTGACTGGGGTTGAGAATGCATGTCTTCAACTGACATGTTGAAATACCTATTCCCACTAAATGTGATCTGAATTTACAGATTATATATATAATACGTTAGAGTTACAACTGCGTAGTTATTCATTTTTTTTTTGTTAGGACAAAACTGAAAATTGTTCTGTTGATGATGATCAGTCAGTTAAGTGCCATACGTGATACACGCTTGGGCGATCATGTCTCGAAAGAGATATGACTGACTGTATCCCGCAGTAGGTTGCCATTGCTTTCTGCGGTAGACTGGTTGCCGACCAAGGCTATAGAACCCAAGTTGTCCTATTATTTAACCCATAACTGGAGGGAAGAGACGGATTAATACCTTTCCCAAGGGTTTTTGTGCGTAAGTGAATGCAAGGAATTCAGCAGGAATTCGAACTCAGCTCCCTGATTTCTCGTTCCGAGCCGATATCCACTGCGCCACAACGCACATCCGTTGATGATGATAATATGCATTAAGAAAAGACGAATGTAACTCGTGCAAACTGAACAGAAAACAAAATTGTGCATAAACCAAGTACGTCTGTATATTTGTAAAATATGCGATACCATGCCGAGATAAATAGTTACAAATATGAGATTTTAGAGGTTGGAGATTTGTTGGGGAATGGTCGGTTGGGTGACAGTTAGCATTCTCAGGAGGAGGCGGGGGTAATTACCAATGTTACTTGGACAAGTATGTTAGGGATGTCTTCCAGATGTCGTTCCCTTTCAGTTTGAACATCCCCCACATCAAGATGAAAGTGTTGTTGTATCAAGTGGCAAAGTAATGTTGTCATGTTTACAAAGTTCGGTTTAGTTGCGTCAATTATTTCTCAAAGTAAATGGCAGGAAGCAATTATATATATATATATAATGTGAGAGATAAAGAAGAGTAAGACATATGAAGAAAAAAAGAGAAACAGGTGATGAAGAGTAAAAGCAGAAAAAGGGTGTAAGGAAACGGAGAGCGTTAAGGAAAAACAAAGTATATATATATATATAATGTGTATGTGTGTGTGTGTGTTTGTGTGTGAGAGAGAGAGAGAGAGAGATGGGGAGCGACAAGAAAGGAAAATATAGAAGAAATGAAAGGAAAAGGTTATTTACTGTGTTTACAACAAATTCGGCACAAGGGCATTAAATTGTCGCTTATTTTCTGTTTCGTAGCTCTCACCCATTTCCCCTTTCTTCCTTTGGCATTGCATTTAAATTTTCTGAAGAACAAAGTTGACTAAAAAGCAAAAAGCTGGAAGAGTATTCCACAAGCAAGAAGTGCGAGAGAAGAAACTGTTACCATAGAACTTACGGTTGATTCTATTTCAACTTAAAAATGATGAGACCTTGCCGATAATCTAGTCAGTCAGTTATGTACCATACATCATACACACTTGAGCGATACATGTCTCTTTTGATCCATGACTGACTTCCCCACAGTGGGTTGCCATTTCTTTTTCCGGGACTGGTTTGTTTGGCCCCGGGCGTCATCCACTGTGCTACATTGTTTGATTCGTGAAGAAATGTGAAAGATAAGAAATAGAATGAAAAGAAATTGGGAAAGAAAAATAAAACAGAATAAAAGTTAAATTTAGCCTCTTTCGTTCTTATTCGTTAGGATATTTCTGCGAGGCAATGGCATATGGTTGGGATTTTTACAATGATATCAGTAACAAAAATACCTCTTGCGAGTGGACTTCAAAAATCCTAACGAACAATATGTCGGGATGCGCAATGTCATATATGTCCCTACTACAGTTATCATTAATTAGAAGCTGCATGCATGTCATTTTCAAGAGTTAACTCTTGTAACTCGTGTGATTCCCCACTTCTGACATAACTCAATGCGATAGGAAGGTGTCAGACTGTTTACAAAGAAGTAGACCTTTTTGTCGGTGACTTACCTAAAATACAAAAAAACAGCATACACTAAAAAAACAAAACAAAAAAAAACAAAACAATAATTATATAAGAAAAGTCTTTTTCACTCGATGTAGAATACAGGGTTAGTGCCTCATCACGCTAGTGTTGCTGCAACTATTTCCGTAGAAAGTGAGCTTTTTTACGTCGCAGAAAACTTGATATACAGAGTAACCCCCTCCCTCCCAAAAAAGGCGGGGCCTCATTGATTCCCTGCTTAAGTTCCTCTAGGCTTGTAGATATCTGGGGACATAGAACTGTCCTTTCACATAGCCCCATAGGAAAAAAATCAAAATGTGTCAAGTCACGACATGCCCATTTCAAGAGCTCATTATTATTATCACTGGCACGGCCGATCTAACTTCCTTGTATATTCTCCTTGGGATAAGTTCGTATTGATGCACAGGAAAGTGTTACGCAAGACATGGTAGGAGCTGAACTAACAACTTGATGTGTATTGTGTCACAGATGGTGCACATATTGAACATCTGTGAAGCTTTGTGACATCGTTTATAAAATCTACACCCCCTTTGAATATCTTGCTCGAACTTTGATAAATAAATCTTTTATTATTAAACATGAAGCCTATTTCGTTTGCTTGGGACATGTAGTCAGATATTCACATTTTCAATGATATCAATTCTTTGAGGAAACCCTGTATTTTGGAAAGATAGAATAACCAAGAACTTATATTGGCAGCAAACTGTCTGTATCAGGATAGAAAATGATTTCAGAAGATATACAAAAATAAAAAGGGGTGTAAGACAAGGATGTGTCTTCTCATCGGTCTTCAAACTACACAGCGAGGCGATTCTGAAACAGAACTTCTATAGCGGGTATCTTATCTTATTTATTCTTTTTCTAGTTGTAGTAGGATTCCGTTATAGTGAAGTGTAATCGTATACCGTTGCAGGTTAACGGAATTTGGCCTTGTGGAAGATAGCCCACTATAAGTCATAAAATGATTATAAAATCAAGAAAGGCAATTTGAATATAAAATAACATTTATATATACACATGTCAATTAATGTTTTACAAGTAATACTTGAAATAAAGGTCCAACGGAGGTTAAATTGTTCATGACAAATAATAATGAGCTGAAAGAGATAAAAGGCGTAGGAATGTGGGAGCGGAGGTATGTGAGGAATGTCTTTGAAGAGGTCACTCCTGAGGTCAGTAAGTACTTTTGAGACAGGGAAGGAGTGATGAGAAGAGAAGCGAATATAGTAGCCGCTCAACTTAAGTCAAGGGGATATGATTACATTCTTCTCCTGTCACCGTCAGTCTGTCTGTCTGATGATGCTTTGTGTCTCCGATTTTTATATCTGCTTTTTGGATCAAACTGCTCGTTTTGAATTTCACGCTTGTATTTGATTCAGGGCTTCCCATTGGCTGGTAAATAAAATCCGCGTAGGCTCGCGAAATGGAAATTTGATATTTGATTAATTTTTATTTTTCAACCGGAACATCTGCGCGAACTCAGATGCGCACGACGAGTTTTATTCATTTGCTTTTTGTTGTGAGAGAGCAAACATCCGGTTCATCGCTTTTGTTCGGTCGGTATCACCACAGTCCTACCAGAATTCATTACTGGCGGCCACGATCTCAAGTACAGAAGGTATTTTGATGACACAGTGTTGACAGCAGACACAGAAAGAAAGTCTCAAAAATTCCTACAAACCATAGTGAAGGAAAGCAAGAAGAAAGGATTAAACAACTGCAAAAAGACAGAACATAATGTTTGTTAGCAAAAAAATGAGCCCAAAGTGTGAATTACAAATCGGAGACAACAAAATCAAACAAGTGCAGAAATTTATATATATGGGAAATGTTTTAACAGAGGAAGGAAAGAGCGACACAAAAAATCCAAAGGTGTACTGGGTAGTCGAATAAGAATTCCAAAAGTTAAGCAGAGTACTAAGAAATAGGAAAATTTCGCTAGACACAAAGAAAAGAGTACTAAACTGCTATGTGATATTCTTCCTCCTGTATGATAGTGAGTGCTCCTCACTAAACTGGACATGTAAGTAACGACGAAGATTTGGAGAAAATAGAAATAAAAAAGAAACTGATACTTAATATCAGAAAGAGTTGAGATTTCTGTGGTATATAATGAGAAAAGAGGACTTGGAAAGCCTGATACTCACGGGACAGATAGAGGGCAAGAGGAACAGAAGGAAACAAAGCATAAAATACTTAGTGAACTTGAGTAAATGAATGGCGGAACAAAGTTTATTAAGAACAGGAAGTTGTGGAGAGCCATGATCACCTACGTCATGAGAGGACATGACACATTAAGAAGAGGCCGAATTTTTCAATGGAAAGTTGGGTCATCATGCCAAGTTCAAATTCCGGCCGAGGTCATTGCGTTCACTTTCGTACAAATACCCTTGGGAAAAGTAAGAATCCATTTCTTCTCTTTCTCTCACAGATATAGGTTAAATATGGGGAGTGGATTCATTAGGGAGGGTTAGCAACCAACCTAGGAAATAGATAACTGAGTTGAAATTGAGTTTTTAGTCGTGCGATTGACAAGTGTGATCGAAGAAAATGTATCCATTGCCATTCATGTTGTAATGATACATAGTTCGGCGATTTCTTCACAACACCTGAAAAACAAAAAACCCCAAAAAAAAAACCCCAAAACAAAACAAAACAAAACAGTTCATCTGTCTAAATCTAAACTTATTTATAAATGGAACTTTGTCTGTGTGTGTGTGTGTGTGTGTCCCCGTTACCTATAGACTCCGAAACGGCTGAACCGATTTTCTTGAAAATTTACACAGTTGTACTATAAGCGTCTGCGAGTGTTCTTAGCTAAGTTTTGTGACGAGGTACCCCCAATAAATATCGAAAATCGATAATCGAAAAAATCGGGTTATAGAAGGATTGGTCCGATTTTAATCAAATTTGATTACTCTCATAGACAAAGACATAAGAAACGATATTCAGAAGTTTCAAGGTTGCAGTTCTTACAATAGTGCAGAAAATCGATAATATATATATATAAAAAGCAAGATGTTTGTGTGTGTGTCTGTTTATCTATTTGTATGTCCTTTATACAAATCCACAATTTTTATCCGATTCTCACCAAACTTCACACAAATATTCTTTACACTGAGTCTGAGCTCCAGGACCATGGATTAGCTTTAAAGCTTTCATTACACCCGAGCAACCCTGGGCTATACTACTAGTATTTAATAATAGGACATATGCTAGTTCTTGTACACACTGGAAAATTATGTATAAACTTTGATTCTAAGTAGGACATCTATAAAGGATCTTAACGCACACTAGTCATTTTATCCATCATTTCGTTCTTCAATGTGCATGGACATGAATTTATATACATATATATATATATGTAATAAGTAAAGAACACTTTAGGAAAACAGTGTCTTTAATCTAACATGTTTCACTTTAACAAGCTATTCAGAGATTTTTTAAACACGAATGATTTAAATACTTTTTTAAAAATTTAAAAAGTCTAAAAAACAAAACAAAACAAAAACTACATAGGCAGTATGTTGATTGATACTGTCTCCGTGGATTTTTCTAAAAATTAAAAAAATATATAAAAATATTTTTAAATCTTTAAAAATATTTAGTCTTTAAAAAATCTTTAGTCTTTAAAAAAAAATTAAAAAATTTGTTAAAGTGAAGCATGTTAGATTAAAGACACTTTTTTCCTATCTGTTCTTTACTTATTCTATTCATCTTGTCGGATTTCGATCCATACATTCAACATATATATGCGCGTTATATCTGCATATATAGACATATATGGTGTATCAAAATATTTTTACAAATTTTGGGGACAGGCTCATGACACCAAAACAAGGACAAAAGTTATCAACGCGACCATTTCCCAATGTCAGTATTTTGATATTTAGTCATTGAAATATTGATTTTTGGAATTGGGTTAGGTCAAGAACTTTTCAACACCACCTCGTGTATCATATATTTTGAGTTGACCTCAAGGACGGATCGCACACCGGTCGACTCAACTTCTTCACGAAAATCCACGTCAAATGATGAGCAGTTAGATTGTGATAAAAAAAAAAAAGGAAAAAAATGGTGAGCCATTTTCACTCAGTGGGTAATGTTCAGAAACTCGATGCTTAGGGTGCCACACACTTTGAGCGAAAACAACAAAAATCAACACTCCACAATCGCCGATATTTTGCTCGCTCGACCTTGCCCAACACATGGTTACAAACAACGTTTTCTTTACCGCGATTAAAGATGGTGCCTTCACGTCAATATGAAGCAGCGAAAAGAATAGCTTACCCACCCCAAACAAGTGACTCCGTGAGTAAAACAAGATCTTCATCTTCGAAAAATCATATTGTGTGTATAATGAGACTGTGAAAGCACAATTCATTACGAACTGCTTGAGTGCAATCAAACACTCAATATGGAGCTCTTCGTTCATACAACTTTACCGACTCAACGAAGCAATTCAGCAAAAATGACTGAATAGGTGATGTGGCGATCTTGTGCAACACGACAACGCCCGTCCTCACATCGCCAATATGACCAAAGCCATTATTTAAAAACTCAAAAGGTAAGTGCTGCCTCGTCCTCCATACTGTCAAGACTTGGCACCGTCAAATTTTCATCGTTTTCGAACTCTTTACGTGGTGCATCGTTCAATAATGACGTGGAATTGAGGGCTTAGTTGGACGAATTCTTTGAGTCAAGTCCGGGAGAGTTCCCTCGCCAGTGCATCAAAAATTTTCTTAAACGATGTGGGGAAGTCGTACACAACAACAGAGCGTATATTATTAATTTGTTGTACTTTTTTTGTTTAAAATAAAATAAAAAAACCGCAATTACTCCTCAACCCAATATATATATATATATATAATTTCTAACATAAATATATTATAATATCACTACAAAAGTAGCCATTTTGTTTCGACACTATCCATGTCTTTTCGAATGATACGCTTGAAAGACACAGAGATTGTCGAAACAAAACGGCTACTTTTGTAGTGATATTATAACATATTTATGTTAGAAATCCTAAATAAATATTATTCGCTCTACTTTGTATTGACAACTTTTTTAAGAATAATGTTTTTTGGGATACGGAATATTATTCCATCTATACCTACCCTAATATATATATATATATATATATATATATATATATATATATATATATATAGTTTGTATATATGTATAAATATATATATAAACATAGTTTGTAATTATATATATATATATATATATATATATATATATATATATACAAACATAGGGTAGGTATAGAATATGTTGTTAACTGGGGCAAGGTATGGCGTGTGAATTTTAATTTCGTTTTGGGAGCGTTAACAGTAACAAACCATTCTTTGCCCCAGTTAAGAATAGATTGTAGCTCATTTTTTAGATTAGCTGCTAATTTGAACTTATGATCTGATTCAGTCACTTTCTTACGCCGTAACGTAGCTTCCCTGTGCTTTTTCTATAAATATTTTAATGTTAATTCTTCTAACGAATATTCCCCTATGGTACGTAGATTTTTGAATTTAAGCGCAGTACTAGATTAGCAGTATGGTCTCATTATTTTACTGTTGAAATGGCTAGATGTAACATTTGTACATTAACAGTTTCTTCTTTCACACTTTTTGATAGATTCGCTTGATTAATTAAGGCAATGAATTAAGGATTTTTAAGGAGCTGCTGAACGAAGTAAACGGATAGCTGTCAAATATTATTATTATTATTTTGTCAATGTTTTGTGTATTACGAGTTCCTCATTTTTTTTTAATCGTGTCACCCCAAGCAAGGCATTCCACTGCCACTATAGCGCAGGGGGTTACATAGAGCGATTGGGTATTGGAAATGTCAGAAGGAGGGTGGTAGACGACTTAGGATGTACATAGGGAGAGAGTTGGAGAGAGTGGGTGTGAGTTAGTGTGTTAGGAGGTGTCTATTGACCTTACATTTAAACTCCTGGAGGTTGTAGCTGTCGGGGAAGCAAGCATGCGGCAGGGAATTCCACAGGCGGGAAGTGCCAGGAAAGAAGCTGTTGGAGTAGAAATTGCGGTTACAATTCATCGATGCAATAAAAATGAAATTGTGGCCATTGCATGGAGAGAAATCTACGCAATTTGTGATATTTTTATACTAAACGTTCACCCAATACAAGGCTTAAGAGCCATTCAAGGTAGATGGTTATTAAATGAGTTTGCCGGATGGATGTAGGCAGAGGAAGTAAGTGCAAATTATGAAGATATGTAGGATGGGTAACAGTTGACCCTAGATTTTCAGCGGTTAAGACTTTAGTACTTGAGAGCAAGCATGATTTGTTTTGCAATTCACGTATTTTACGGCTGCAAGAAATTTGATCCACATATTTATTTGATGCTGTGTTATAATTCTTGGAGATTTAATAACAACATGCATTGTTGTTGTCCAAAGATGTTATATTCTATCGATTTCTATCTTGAGTTTTTTTAATAGCTTATTTTTGCAAACGTTTTCGCTTGACCACGGCTGCCCGTCCGACTCGCGTCCGACTCGCGCCTGCGTGTGGTCGTCGTCACCGGTTTCTTCTGGGACACTTGGCGTACGAACAACGAATACGGAGCCGTTGCCACCGGCCGCTAGCTGGGTGCCTGCGCGTCCGACCCGCCTGCCTTTTGTCGGTTGGGGCTGCATCAACTATCAGAAGATATTTGTTTTCGGCATGATTCTTCACAAATATGCCTGATCATTTTACATGAATTATTTCCCTTTCATATTATTACTACAGAACCCGTGCCGTAAATAATGGCGGGAATTGTTAGAAAGTTTTAGTGCGATGCAATGAAACAAAAGTCTTGAAACAATGTATTGAAATTTAACAAAGCAGAGATAAAGAATTTACAACTAAAATAGAGGCCAATAAACCTTTTAATTAATCTATCCTTTTTTTGTTAGATATTCAGTTGTATTTATGATTCATTGATTACTTCTGGTATTATATGAATCATTTTTGCTGAGTATATTTTCATATTAAAAAAATTGTTTTATATTTCAAGACCAAGTTGAAGCAAGAGGATCACTTAATAGAGAAATGTATCTAAGTGTCTCAGACGAAAGACTTAAAACATAGGTTTAAAGGAACTGATTAATTAAACGGTTCATTAATCAAGCGGAACTAATTTTGTTTAAATGCAGATTGTTTACTTATATAGATGATTAAAATGACTAAGGGAGGGAAGTAATCACTCATAAATTTACTAACTCAAGTTGATTTACCTCCCTTGTCACTACAGATTAGACAGGAAATATAAAAATAAATACACGGGAAATACATAATTAAATACACATTGATAATGGTTTTCAAATGAGTGGGAAAACAGCTCGACAACAAAATGACGCTGAGATACAAAACCCCATATACACATTATGATATCTAGTCTGATAATAGCATACAAGACACATACACCACAGCCAGATATGCGCGACACAGTGACGTGTTTTGATATAATCAGCGCCTAACCTTGTGGATGTGGCCCAATGATAAATATCTTCAGGTCTAGTAACCCAGCTAGCTCAGACGGTCTCCGAATGTACTTGAGTATTCACAAGTGTTTAAATGTAATGCCCAAGTCGCATTAGCTGCATCATCCTTCAAACAATACCCGACACCCGCTTATGAACAGATGTGCACTGTACCCCAACCCTTAAGAGACATACTCTACTGGTTAGGGTCAGGTAACTGACTAGCAAATATACTCCTGCAGCTTCTTTTCCCGCACTTCCCACCTGTGAAACTCGCTTCCTTATTCTTGCTTTCCTGATGGCTACAACCTCCAAGAATTTAAATGCACGGTCAATTCTCAGCTCTTAACTACTTGACCCTACTTTTT
Organism: Ascarosepion bandense; assembly: GCA_037127315.1. Taxonomy (NCBI): domain Eukaryota; kingdom Metazoa; phylum Mollusca; class Cephalopoda; order Sepiida; family Sepiidae; genus Ascarosepion; species Ascarosepion bandense. The sequence goes on from JBBBDQ010000574.1 coordinate 1,363,961, forward strand.
TCCACACTGTCCTGTATATCCTTTCCTTTCTCTCCACCTTTGCAACGGTCATTACACCTGTATTCCCATCCTTCTCTTGCTCATTTCTAACTGGTTCGTCCTTCTCCTCATTCTCCTCTAATCCTTTTACTCTTATGTAGCCCCCTGCTCATCAGTGGCGTTCCCACCTTGCTCGGGGTTATATGATAAAAAAAAATGTGATACTGAACTGGACATTTTGTGTAGCCCATATTAATTCGCCAAGGCCAGGCAATGTTCATGTTAGGACAACCAATCAGTTGGGATCAGAAGCCACGAGAGCCACGCCTTGTGCATTATCAGGGTATTTATTATTATTATTACAAACGTTTAAATGATAAATAATAGAAAGTAAGACATAACTAAAATAAATAATATATATATAATAAATAAACTATGACATCATGGGTTATATAAATATTTCGTATTTCGGTATTTATTAAGATTAGCTGAGTCAAACATACATGTTTTTAATCAATTCACTCCAAACAAGGAGATAACGCCACTAAAACGCAAGGGGGTTACTGGAAGTGAAAGATAAACAAAAGACTTTAGAAGGAAACCCAGCCCTAAACAGAAAACAAGAGATAAAACCCCTACTCCTGTTAAAAAATCCGAGGAAAGGTGTGAACTGGGCAATAGGCAAACTTAGCTACTCCTATTGTGGGAGAAAAAAAGTAAATAAATAATAAATCAAATTTCAGAGTTTAAGGCGGAAATGTTAGAAGTATAGAATTTATACGTGGAGTTCGCATTTAAAATCGAAACCATTTATAATATAAAGAATATTTTTTATTACTGTTAGTCTTCGATGTAATAATAATGTTTGAGCGTCTTTGTTTTTTTTGTACACGTTCTTTGCGAGAAGATTATTTTTTTCAGAAAACTAGGCGGTTTTTGGAAAAAATGTTACATATATATATCTTTTTTAGCTCAGAGGCTTTCTGTCAATGATGATGGTGGAGGATATCGACTCCTCACGTCAAAACTGTTCAGGATCCATTTCAAGTTCACGAAAAATTATTTTTTCGTATATTTTAGCTAATGAGAGACATGACCTCAAGCTCTCGTGAAAACTTGGATGGAGCTTTCTGTAAGGCTTCTTTTTTAATACATAGAACTAAGGCCAGTAGATAAGAGCAGAAAGTTTTTGACATCAAGAAAATAACAATTAGAAGAAAATAGGCATCAAGGATTTGACCTCAAGAAGAAGAAAGCATTTTGGCGAGAAGGCAAAAGGTCACAAGGCAAGAAATTTAAGAATTTTGAAGTTCAAGTGAAAATTCTCTGGTGGTTGGACGACGGAACAAGAATTCAAAGAAATTTTCCCAAGCACAAACTGTGTGAATTTTAAAAAATAAATTTTCAAAATTATTTTACAGGCGTGGACAAAAGAATGGAAACACCTGGTACCATAATAGAATAATTTGGAAAATTTGATTAAACTGTCACAAGCTTGTCTATTTCTATGTTTGTTGATTCAATATTAGTAGTTCTTCATTTTTCGTTTTGCTAAAATTGTTGTTGTTTTTACAGATGTTATTTAAATAAATTTACTAAAATGAACATTTAAGATTTTTAAGTGATCAACTTCATCTTATGGTTCAGGAACTGTTTCCAGAGGGAAATGCTATCTTTCAGAATGATAATGCACCCATTTATACTGTTGAAGTTGTAGTTGGATGACACGAGGAACTTTCTAGTGAAGTAGAACATCTTATCTGGCCACCACAGGTCCCAGGTCTCAACACCATTGAAAATTTATGGTTCATTTTAGAAAAACAAGTGAGGAGTCGATATCCTCCACCATCATCATTGAAAGAATTGGAGACTGTTTTAGCTGAAGAATGGATAAAATTTCTCTGAAAGGAATTCAAACTTTGCACAAATCGATCCCACGCAGAATTCAAGCTGTAACTACCGTCAAAGACGGACCTGCTTCATATCGAAATAAATTTGCTTGAAATTTCAAGATGTTTCCATTATTCTGTCTCCCCTCTTACCCAGTATGTAACGAAGACGCTTGTGGGACAAGTAAATGTAGGTGATTTCGTGTTTTTTTTTCTGAAAGGTGGTTTCATCTTTTTTCGTGTCTTCTTGAATTACTTTCTCTTTTTTGCCATTTTTAATTTTTTCATTTTCAATAGTAATACTTTTTTTTCATTATATATGTAAATGTTATCATGACTTAATTATTTATAAGGCGCACAAAAGGAAATGCTTGTGTAAGAGTATTACGTAAAGTTTTTGTATTCTTATTTTCCTTTTTTGTTTACAGTAATAAATGTTTGTCCTTGAAAATCTTACGTAAACGTTGAAGACTAGATTGTGCCTAACAACTTTCTATTTCTACTAACTAGATTTTTGTGTTTGGCACAAAAATTTAGATTGGGTAGGGAGTTAAAATTATTCATAATAAAGAAAGTAGTTCATGATTTCGACATAATGGTAGTTTCCCTCTGGGGAACACGTATACGTGCTGTCAATTTTATGTTTCTTCAAACATTAATTTTATACTTGTTTACACACGCATTCAAAAACGATGCAGTATTCTATGTCTTTGTAATTATTAAGTTTTCATAGAGAACATCTAAATACATTCAAATTATTCCTCTCTCATATTTGTGATTTAAAAATATATTTTTGTTAAAGGAATGGTTTTTTTCTTTTTTCTTTGACATTTGTAGAAAGAAGCAGAGTGTAAGAAACATTACACGAGGAAGATGGAGAAAAATTATTTTGTAATACTTTTAATTTTATCACAAAATGGTTCATACCTATTCTGATACTTAATCCAATGTTCCAGCAAGTTTTAAAAAAGATTTTGGCCAACTCATCATTCACTAAGTTCTCCAGGTCCATATAGCTAGAAGGATTCCTCGACATTACTCAGGTCTTCAGCTCTTAATTGCAATAACGTCTGGACTCTGGTTTGGCCACTCTAACAAATCGACAATATTGTTTATGAACGATTTCTTAGCCAACGGTCTAAGGAATCATTCTTATTGGAATATCTACTGATATTTAATCGCAGAGTTGATGTCCCAAATATAATACTTTCTTTTTTTCGAGGATGTGAGTTGTAATGCAGTGGATATCGGCTCGGGACGATAAATTGGGGAGCCGAGTTCGAATTCCAGTTGAATTCATTGCATTCACTTACGCGCAAATACCATTGGGAAAGGTATTAATGCCTCTCTTTCCTCCGGTTATGGGTTAAATAACAGGACAGATTGGGTTCTATAGCCTTGGCTGGCAACTAGTCTACCGCAGAAAATAATAGCAACCTACTGCGGGATAATCATCTGTCCAGTCAGTCATGTCTCTTTCTAGACATGATCGCCCAAGCGTGTATCACGTATGGGACTTAACTGACTGACTTTTTGTTCATGGTTCCTCATCAACTTTGACTAGGATACCAATCTCACGGGCTAAAAAAATATCCCCAAAGTATAATACTGTAGGAAATTCAGTCGTTCAGGTCTTTTTATATATATATATATAATCCGAACGTCTGAATTACAAACAATAATAAGATAAAAATATAGAAAACATGGTTATGCCTATTAAATAAATCATATATACATGGATTAAAAAAGTAAAAAATAGTCTTAAGTTACGTTAAAGTCTTTGGGTAGTTGGTTCACAGAAAAGGTTGTAGTTTAGAAAAGACTTTTAAATAGTTGGTTCTCCATAAAAAAGCTGTAGTCGAGAAACGTTAGCGAAAATTCACTGATCGTCTTTGCTGCGATTGTTGTCGCTGATTCGTTTGAAATTGTCGACATATGTTTCTTTCAGCACGCGCTGGGGGGGGGGGAGAAAAAGATAAATAGACAGCCGTATCTCTGGATACTTACCAGAAACCTCCCTAGTGAAGCTGAATGTGACACGAGTTTACTTATTTAATGTGGGAATTCAGAACCCGTAAGCATCGGGCAAAAAATTCCCATATATCTTGCAGTATATAAGGCAGGATTGGGCTGTTGTCTGTTTTTCCCCAGGCGAAACTCTGCCCTTCGGTATAACTTCGTCTGGGTTCCTTTCCGCCCGGAGGCAGAGAGTGGGAATCAGTCGTATCTCTGACCCAAAAGTCGAAATATGTGAATTTTAATAAGAAATTTTCCCTGAAAGTAGATTTGTGAAAAATATGACGTTTTCTCTGATTGGTCAAATATTTTACATCATGATAATGTTAATTTCTAACCTGTAGACCTTTTGATCTAAACTGTGTGCGTTATATTGTGGAATCTTTTAGGCATGTTTGTAATATTGTCTGTTATTGAGTATAAAATAAAGTTTAGGTATGTTTTAATATGGTAGTTATGTAATTGAGTTGGATTTCTTATATGGCTGGCTTTACTATAGTTGAATGAAGGGACAGTTTTACTTGGATTGAAAGCATCGTCATTTATCACTTTTTCCCTACCAAAGAATTTGAAAATAAGAAAGTAAAATCCCAGTGCCCAAGAAGCTCAAATCTTGCTTAATCTGACCAAAGAATTGATGGCTAAAACTTGAATCCTTGGCAAGATGACGTTTAGCAAAAGCGGAATAAACTTTTCCGCACCTAACTTCAAGTATTGGTTGCAAAAATCGCTGAAGAATCTGCTGAAATATTTTGACATCAGAGTCAACTGGCTAAAATATCCTTGGTGGCGATCTTCAAATTGCACTTGATATCTCCGAGGACTTTTATGATTACATGAGGTGATAACCTGGGTTTCTTTGCTCGTACTTTTAGATTTTTCAAGTGTGCGTATTCTTGAACTTTTTAATAAGGCTTCGAACTTTTGGAATAGACATTTGAATTTGCTTATATAACTGGATTTGTCACCTCGTTGCGGGCAATCTATAAATTTATAAGTTTATACATTTTTATCTTTTAAAATTACGTATTAATTTGTATCGGTCAAGTGAAATTGTTTTTAAATAAAATCTGTATTTACTAATCATAAATGGAAAGGCGCACTACAATTCAACAGCCCCAGTATATTAAAAAGAATTTTGATTTATTTTATGTGTGTACTAGCAGTATAGCTCGGCGTTGCTCGGGTGTAATGAAAGATTTAAAACTAATCCATGGTCCTGGAGCTCAGACTCAGCCTAAAGAATATTTGTGCGAAGTTTGATGAGAATCGGATAAAAAATGTGGATTTGTATAAAAGACATACAGACAGATAAATAAACACACACACACACATCTTGTCTTTTATATATATGTATTATCGATTTTCTGCACTATTGTAAGAACTGCAACTTTGAAACTTCTGAATATCGTTTCTTATGTCTTTGTCTATGAGTGTATCAAATTTGATTAAAATTGGACCACTCCTTCTATAACACGATTTTTTCGATTATCGGTTTTCAATATTTATTGGGGGTACCTCGACACAAAACCTAGCTAAGAACACTCGCAGACGCTTATAGTACAACTGTGTAAATTTTCAAGAAAATCGGTTCAGCTGTTTCGGAGTCTATAGGTAACGGACACACACACACACACACACACACACGCACACACACACACATACACATACACACACACAGTTTTATTTATAAATAAGTTTAGATTAGATAAACGTGTCGACTTTTGTAAGTACGGACGTCCATACATGATATTATCGTGAAATATAGTAAATTTAAAATTTATTAGTAATTTTCTAACATGTTCTCAACAAGCCTCTTCGTTAGTCAAAGAACCTAAAATTCAACAAAATATTAAAATGCTTAAAATATTAAATTTTAAAGATTACTGTGGAGTTAAAAAAGTATAAAAAAGTTTTATGTTGTATTCGGCATGTAATTTTATTTCTAGTATCTAAACCTAACTTAACTTTTCCAGACATCAGACAATAGATGTATTCAGCACGTACAAAAATACCCACCTCTGTATTAAAAATGCTTTTCTACGATATTTGAGACTAAAAGTAAGTAATATTTGTTTAATTTCAGATTAATTAATTTTTTTTAAAAAACGTTTCAGAAAAGTACATTTCATTCTTGAAAGATTTTTTTTAATAAAGAGAATTATGTTGTGTTGATAGATTTGTGAATATGAACGATTTTATTGATAAACAGAAAAATGATTCTAATTAATTTAAATTCGATTTGAAAAGTATTTTGCTTATTGAAAATATTAAATTTAATCTATTAGCTTGGAGTTTAAACTAAAACTAAAACTTCAAAAAAACTTTTCATTTTTTAAAAATAAATTTTAAACTTTATGTATCACTTGTTTCGGTGATACTGTCATAGAACCTGTCAAAAACGACAGTATTATTCACGTATGAGTAGAATCACTTCTACATGCACGTACATACCTACATACAATTCGCCTTGCACACACGTTCGTACACATATACCCACACACACTTACGTAAGGACCGCACGTGAAACTTACTTTTTTTCCCGCGTTTATTAAGAAATATATAAACTGATTCCCACGTTTTTTCGGAGCGTTTAGACCGAATACCGTTCGTCTCTTCCAACTCACACATACTGCTAATTGCATTCACCAATTAGCCACATAAAATGTTTCTCTCTATTCTATAAGAACATTTCAATACATGTAATATTATTTTCACTACTGTTCAGTACAAACATTATTTCCTTTCACGAACTCTGCTATCATGAATATTCAGACAATATCTTTAATATCTAAGAGAGAACTCTTTTCACGACATCTTACATTCACGAATTATTCAGTTCTGTAACCTTACTTAATGCAATGTTGTTATATTCGTTACATTGTGCTTTGAGTTTTTTTTTTATTTATAATTGTGGTGATTTGGACAACCAACCGTTTCTTCACTGTTGAAATCGCAACCCCTACGGTCAGTCTACTACAAATTGGTACCAAAGTTGTCCAGTCCATTACATATAAATCGAATTTATAGCGTCCGGTCACTCCAATAGCACTTTTTTTGGTTAAGAATCAGCGTCGTCGATCGTACAAACACATTCTCCTGAAATATTTCTACAACATATTTCATGGAAATATTTAGTGAAAGATTGAGCAATATTATGCTTCGCAGTTCGTTTCCGAAGAATGTAAAATAATCACGTGATGTTTCAGAACTCAATATATAAAGTGAAAAACAAACAACAAAAAACGAAAAAGAAAGATGGAAACAACATCGAGAAACAGATTATGTGTGCCTATGTGAGTGAGTGAGAGAGAAAGAGAGAGAGATACATAGAAGGGAAGGAGAGTAAAAATGAGAAAACGTACGTATTTATGAAAAATGAAGGGTAGCAGACGAAAAAATAAAAATGAAATAGAAAAAAATATCCTCGAAATATTTGAGTCTTCAAGAACAGTTAATTCATTTTGTTTTCGTACCATGAAATATATCCATCCGCCTACATGCATCGACAGCATTTTTCACTGAGCTTGCATCAGTTTCTACTTAAAAAAAATGACATTAATCTAACCGAAAACTTCTCAAATTCTCCTGTACAATACTGAATTGACAATGTCGACTAATATTCAAAACAAACGTATTCTGTCAGATTGTATTATGCAAGTCAATGTTTTCACAATGAAATTAAAATGAGTCAGCTGATGTTGGTAAAAATTTCGTGATAAATATATCATGTGAATTTCAGTTCATGATATTTAATTTCATTCGATATATATTTACAATATTAATACAGAATGATACGAACATAAGTTATAAAGATATGAAGAAAGCAACTTACACCCTTGTGCAAATTAAGTGAAACAAAACAAATAATGTCTTCCTAGGATCTTTCACACTTTTCCTGATCATGTATACATCGTCACTTGACGTTGGCTTTTCTTTCTGACTGCATTTTCATTTACGTTTTGTACTGATGGACCCAGTTTGTTTATTCGCCTTGATAACACGATTGGTAGTTGAAAGGCTGACACCGACAATATCCGCGATTTCTCTGTAAGGCTTGCCAGTGTGTTCGTGCATAGTTACAATTTTCGTAAGCTTCCTTGGAGTAATGTCTATCGCAGACAATGGCCGTAGAACAACTAATCGACAGTCGGGACAATAGCGTCTGGGCGTGATCTGATGCAGTCATGGATGATGCAATATTTTTCAAGGCCAAACAAATTTCATCATACACCCCGAAAACAGATACATATCACTGTACACCACTGAAAATGAGCTAATCTGAGGTAAAAATAGAAATCGATTACACCCTGTCACTCCAGTGGGTCTAACGTTGACCGTATGGTGAAAGAAAAGAAACTAAAGCAGTTGTTTTAATTAATTTGCACAAGGGTGTACGTTACCACCTTTAAGTAAACATCACAAAAAGAAGCGCTTAAGGCAAAGAAATATATGAAAACTGATTTAGTGGTAAATGTAGAACTAAATTCAATTGATTTGATATCTTGATTAAAGATTGTGTCCTTCATGGAAATAGTCAACAACCATAGATTAGAAGATAACAGGGGTGGAATAATACTTTGACCTAGTATTGTTGACAATAAAATTATAGGTCTGTTTAAAGTTGATAATGGAATTAAGATAAATGCAGAGTACTGATTTTCTATCATTCGATCCAGTGTGTGTGTGTGTGTGTGTGTGTGTGTGTGTGTGTGTGAGAGGAAATATTGAAATGCGTCTTCTTGCTTTCCAGCCACCTTTGATCTTCAAACATTTAAATGCAATGATTATTAATTTAATAATTGCAATCGTTATCTACTGACTTCCTGATTCCTCTTCTTTTATTGGATTCTCTACTTAATAATGTTTTACTTTTTCTTATTCTTTCACACTCAGAAATTTTCAGTGTTTACTGCCTTGCTTAGGGTGAAAAATCATAGAATAAAATGCGTGTTTCATCATAAAGTGCTAAATATTTGTTTTGGATGTATTTGGATTTTGTACGGGACGTATTTAACGGTGGAATTCATGTTTATTGTGTTTAATAAAAAAAATTGAAATAAACAACTTTATAACTGGCAAAAGCGAGACACTGTCGCATTATCGTGAAAACACACACACACACACACACACACACACACACACACACACACACACACACACACACACACAAAACTCTGAAGAAGTGAGAAAACAAGGCATAAAATCAAAGTTGACGTTTTTATTTTCTATTTATACAGATGAACTTTACACAAATTTCAACTTCAGATTTTCCTTTCATTTTCCAACTTTTTATTTTTCTCAGCTAAATCGTTGATTTGTGGCCTGGCTCAAACCTGGGTAATCACAGTCCGTAATCGAGTCCGTCGTAAAGGATCGGGTAGTTGCGGAAAAAACGGGAGCGGGCACCAAAACGACCATTACTTGCCGGGGGTCCATTTCTCATTCTCATCCGGTTGCTTAGAAAAAGTGGGTAATAGTCATCATCCACGACTAGATTAAAAAAAAAAAAAAAAAAAATTATCATGAAATAAAATAAAAATTTAAAAAGGAAAAGCGATATAATGAAAATGTTTGTTCATTTTATCGAAACAATGCAATAATTCATCAAATAGTTATGTATACATGTAATGTCAGGTTAGTAACGTCTGAAAACAAGACAAGACTAAATTTGTAATCTGTAATAAAATAATTGTTTATTAATTTCTGGATCCCGTCAAATTGACGTCAGCCGTGGCGGGTATGTGATTTCAGGGAATAACATTCGATTTTCTCGCGAGACCCTCTCCTTCTGCCTTCGTGGGTCAAGCGTTTATATAACTTCCTGTCATGTGGTTGTTTTGTGTATGTGTGTATCCTAAATTCGTCTGAATTTACTTGCTGTTTATGTTATTTCCCCCACCGACATTTGATGCCCGATTCTGCACATGGAGACTATGAGGGTAGCTAACTCTTTTGATGTTCTGAGTACAAAACTTAATTTGTATTCTTTTAAGTTGATCCCAGTACATATTAGGGGTCACCACAAAACAACTCCGATTAAAGTTTTCTGATTCGATTCAGACCTAGGCTTTGCTATTCCTTTCCGTGAATAGCAGACTACATACAGCTATATGTACACTACTGGCCATAATTATTAGGCCACCATAGTGTTTAAAAAAAAAATTCATAATATTAAAAAAAAAAAATCATACTATTTTTTAGTATTTATTGCCAAGTGAATAATTGTAAATGCAAATAGAATGGTTCTTTTGTTAATACTGCACAATAACATGTGCATCAAATGAATTTATAAATATTTTATAATATTTTTATTGTTGTTTGATCAATGAAAGAATGAAGAAAATTTAGGGTGATTCGGACGAGTTCATCTTTGCTTCCTTGCCTTGTAAAATTTTGCAAAGTAATAATAACAAAAGAACCATTCTATTTTTATTGGCAATAAGTACTAAAATAGTATGAAATACATCATTTCTTAAAAAAAAACAAACAAATAAAACTGGGGTTACCTAATAATTATGACCGGTAGAGTAGCTAGAAGTAATTTTTATTCGGTTCAAAATAAGAGTTCTTTCGCTAAATTATTATAGGTAAAGAAGTTGAAACAATTTTCTTCTAAATAGATTTTCCTTTGTCACGAAGAAGTTAATTCCCAAATACAATTATTATCAATTTTTGACCATTAAATATATTATTATTTTATAATAAAATTATCTTAATTTTATTTCTGATGCTTTCCATTGCTATTCCCAGATCGTCAAGGAAGCAGATGAGATCTTAAATAAATAATAAGCCTCCAGCGAAATTGGAATCCGCATTCCTTATTCCTGAGAGCCCGCTTTTACGTGACAATGCCTAACCGTTTATGCTACGAAGATCGACCAGCGGCAGTCATCCAAATTTAATCATATAGCTACAAGAGTTGTTGAAAAGTTCTTAGATTGACACACTTCCTAAAATCTGACCAAACGTTAGACATTTCTTTGGATAAGGAATCTTGTTTGGTCGATAACTTTTCAGCACTCCAACATCAATTACTAATCTGAGCGCCATTTTAATTATTCGAATTTCATTTACATATCTTAGGTAACTAATTCTGAACGAGAGCTTATCATAGTGCAAAGTTTAGTCCAGTAATATTGCAGGCTGTTTATATAATGAGTTCTATTGTATCCCTGCTTAATAAACATTTATTTTGAGCACTCGCTGTACAGCGATGGTTAGCAATGTAGTCCTAGAATCGGTTCGTATAATGATTTTAGTTAAGCGCTCTACTACTGAGGTTCCGCTCCAGACGAGGCTTAGCATCTACTAAAGGGTCATTTTAATGTATAATTGTAAAACCGAAGCTGTCACTTTCCTGATCTCCATTGCAGTATAATTTTGTCTGAACTCATCCAAGTTAAGCAGAAAACTACATCAAAACAAGGAGTGCTGATATCGGTGCGGAAAGTGAATTTGGCGGGCAGAGTTCAATTCCCGCTCGATTTTTTTCGCTCACATCGCGCTAACGCCCTTAGAAAATGCATTATAGTGGGTTATTCGTTATAGTGAAGTTTATTTGTGTGTTAAAACAGATTAACTGAATTTGGCCTTGTTAGTAAATAGCCCACTATAAGAAAACAAGAAAATCAAATTGTGTATAGAAACAACACACACACACACACACACACACACACACACACACACACACACACACACACATATATATATATATATCAATTAAGGTTTTTTACAAATAAAAGTAGTGTCTTTTGATTGGTACAAAGTTCGTTAAAATGTTCATAGCAGTAATTGCCGAAAAGAGTTTGTGCGTAAGTATGTGTGAGCGTTTGTTTGTTAGGAGTGTCTTTGAAGTCTCCGCTCTGTCCTTCGGGTACCGGTCAATTATTAAATGGCTCAGTGAACAGAGAAGAAGAAGATGAGAGAAAAAGGAGAAGCAGCATAATACGATCGCTTGACGTATGTCAAGGGACGTGTTAATTATGCTCGTATTTTCTCAACTGGCGATTGTTACCTGTGTCGTCCTTTTATTTCGTCTTCAGAGATCCGAACAAGTCGTTTGGAAATTCACACGCGGATTTAATTCCATGCTTCCCATTGGATGATAAACAAAATTCATGTCGGCTCGCGAAAAGGGTCCGTAAAAGGAATTTGATATTTATTTATTTTTGTTTTCCCACCGGAACATCTGCGTGGAGCCCAAATGCACAACGACCAGTTTTAATCATTTGCTATCTGGACCTCTGAGGGCAAACATCCGGTCCCTCGCTTACTCGGTACCACCACAGCATGAATCCATCTCCCCCTCTAGCTATTGGTTAAATAGCAGCCGAGAATGGACTCGTTTGACTCGAGGCGGCGATCAGTCAAGAAGAAGAAAAATGAAAGATTTCAAAACCAGCCTGACGAAGGTGGAGTTCCTTGCCCTGGTGCAATGGTTTCCAAAATTTTTTCTCTGGATCGCATTTACGGAATTTTTTTGCGCCTCAGCAAATTTTATATGATAAAAATTACATCTATATAAATAAAAATGTACTTGTCCGTTTGTTACTATCCGCTAATCTAGAAAATGGCTGCACCAGTTGTTTTGAAATTTTACGATAACATTTTAATCGAATATGAGCGTGTTTTTATATACCTTATGTTAAAAAATATTACAATATTAAAAAAATATGTACTTTGCAAATCTATTAGAGCCGATGAGAGCCGAATCAAAAAACTTTCATTTTCAATACGGACGCGTTTACAGACAACTTTGTTATTTCATAGAAAACAGGAAAACTGCACATTTAAGATAAACGAAGCCGTTTTTTAATGATTATTATTTCTATTTTGGCGGGCGTAAACAACAGAAATCCCTTCCCTTAAAAAAAAAAATTCTATTCATTTTTTTTCAACGAATTATTATCGATATCCCATTTATTTCGTTGGTTTAGTAAATAAATTTCTTCTTTTTTTTTTTCATTTAGCCAAACTGAGCCACAGCAACGCGTGGTCGGGTACAGCTAGTTTAAAAATAAATAAATAGAGAGAAGGTTAAAGGGAGATAAACACAGATTCGAAGTCAGAACATTATCATTGATAACTCTCTCCTCCAATTTGCGGAGAATCCAGAGCTACTATATTCTTAATACTTGATGTAATGCAAATACATCGCAGTGGTAAAATCGGTCAATAATTATTTATAACTATTGATACTGAGACTCATGCATGAAATTACAAGTAATCTATAACAAAATTTTAAATTTTGAAATCGTATTTATTTTTGTTATATGATTTTTTGAAACTGTTTCTAAATCTGTGACTGTCTTTCAGTCATTCGCCCGCCATTCTCTTTTGCCACATTTAGGAACCGCTGCCCTAGACATACCACTGCTATTATGGCTGCAGCAAACGCGGTCTCTTTACGACCCTAATGGATTACGGGATACACACATACACAACAAATCAGGATATTATTATTAGAAATCTCTCGCGAGAACAGCACACAAAATATTGTCCCGTAAACGATCATGTTGTCTACTGCATTTGAATTCTATCCGAAGATTCACCTGAAAAAAAAAAAGTATTGGCATAAATTCATATTAAACCTGTTAGGTTTCTAATCACATCAGTACAACGAATCAAAAGACAATTTTATTTTTTAGTGTAAATAAATGATGATGATGAGATAACCGTTTCCATACATGAAACATTCAGCATTGGCAGAACAGTTAGCGTTACTTTCGGTTGAAATTTATAAAATGTTTCTCTTAAAACAATTTTGCATGATAATACGATTCTCAAGTGCAGTTTTCGCTCTTTCTAGTATTGATGGGAATTTCCTTCCTAATCTTTTGTTTAAGATAGTGTAGAATAACAACATCTTGTTTATATAATTATTTTCGAGACTAGTTACATGTACTATGCCTTTTATGCACTGTAGTCTATTAAATGAGTAATAGTCGTAGGTCTAAAAGAAACAATCGAATTTAATTAAAAACTGGCTGATGTAATAGTCAAATGAGGATGTGCGTTGTGGTACATATCGGCTCGGAACGAGAAACCGGGGAGCCGAGTTCGAATTCCAGTTGAATCCATTGTATTCACTTACGCGCAAATACCCTTGGGAAAGGTATTAATCCGTCTCTTCCTTCCAGTTATGGGTTAAATAGCAGGACAGATTGGGTTCTATAGCCTTGATCGGCAACCAGTCTACCGCAGAAAGCAATGGCAACCTACTGCGGGATAATCTTCTGCCCAGTCAGTCATGTCTCGAAAGAGACATGATCGCCCAAGCGTGTATCACGTATGGCACTTAACTGACTGAATAGGCAAATAGAAGCTATTCAACCTTGGTTGGCGATATATCTAGTAATGGTGACTCGATAAAAGACTAGACCACTCGCTGGATGTGCCAACCCGTAAAAACGCACAACGAGAGAAATATTTAGTTTTCGCAATCTGTTGCAGGCGGAGGTAGTGTCTTTAAAAAGAAAACAAAATCGTCTTCGTTAGTGTCGTATCTGGTGTTGTTCTTGTGGGGCTATTATTATATTAGCGCAATCATAGCCACGTTCGTAAATGTCTTTTTTTTTGCTTCTAACGAATTTTTCCATTTTCTCATGAAAAATATGAATGCTGGTCCTTATTCAAAGTAATGAAAAGTTTTGAAATTGGCAACTTCCATTTCACTAAAACAGACGTTAAGCACATTTACTTTCTTTCTTTTTTCTTTCTTTCACTGAAACCAAGTAACTTTTTTGATATATATATATTTTTTTCGTCTTTTCACGCGGCCAAAACAGAATAGTTAATTATGTATGAGGTATTGGCGGAGCATAACAGTCATTTCTTTTTTTCTTTCTTTCACTGAAATCAACTGACGTCTCTGACTTATCCCTTCCGTCTTTCCCCGCGAACAAAACGGAATATGTCATTCTTTATCAGGTGTTGGCAGGGCGTAACAGTCGTGCTAACTAAGGGAGGAACAAGCAGAATTGTAATACTATATTAACTGTGATTAACTAATTACTAACCTCATTAAATGACATCTGTCTAGTCAATTAATAAAATGGTTCACATTATGGAAATAGTTCCCGTTATGTTCTTTCAAAGGCAACATATAATGGTCTCGCAAGCAGAGCACCACAAAATTAAGAATATGGGGGAGAGGGCTAAATTATATGTTAAAAGGAGGGATAAGTCAGTTGTTAAGTGTTAATGATTCCAGATTCTATATTTATTATCCGATTCCCTCATAAAATGAATACATTTGGATCTATTATCCTATTGTCAACATTTCTTTTTTGTCGTAATTTTGAATAGATACTTTTTCGTTTCTACTTTTTATACTGGAATGAAACGTGTAGATCTTTTAAAATATAAGACTTCTATGTAACACTGTTTGGCACTGAAAGGTTAAAACCAAAGATAGAAAGAAAGACATCTAGATAAACGAAATGAAGTTTTGTTAGAAAAGGCGAAATCTCAAAAACCTAAAAAAAATGTTCCAACCGGAGAGGTAGTGTGCAAAAGAGGCCATGCGGTGAATATAGACAATTGATAAATGACTTTGTCTTTTGGTGCAAGTTATCAAAACACAGGCCCGGATAGAGAGATTTTATACAAATGAAACATTGACATAATGAAAATTTCTTAGTGACCGACCGAAGCTGACAACGAGCGAGACTGCACTATAATCAGGTTTGGAAATAAGAATTTCTTGGTGGGTTGAGAAATTAATGGCCCTGATAAGAAATCAAGAGTGAGAGAGAGACATCTGGCAAGCTTCTGACCAGGGACCAGAATTTTCCTTGAGTAGGAAAAATGTGAAAAAATAAGAATTTAATTAATGACAGCAAGTAAATGTGACTTGAGACCGACGAATCAAATTAGTTGAAGGTGGTGGTGAGCAGAGGGGAAAAACTTAGGAATGCTGAGAATTCGTACACGCTTGGTGTTGGTTTAAGGGACTAATGAAGAAAGGAAGAAGTTGATTTGGGCAGATCGATGCCTGTGACTGCTGCTTAAGGAAAGAAAAAAAGCCCGGATAGAAAAAAGATAATCGATCTTCCAAAGCCAGACAACAAAGAGACCTTTATTAGAATTAGGGAATTCACCGATTTCCCCCAGACCGGTTATACCCCACACCAGTTTTGGATGAAAATCCATATAAGCAAGGGCCCGAAGCGCCCAAAGCGAGTTAGAGACAGCAGTTCAACCGAAGCACCAGAGATGTGCGTTTGAGACAAGAGACTGCGCTGCTTGATACCACGTAACTGCCTGCCTAAGAAGAACTCCGACTCGAACCCTGTCAAACTTAACAGAACCAGCTGAAGTGTCATATTTCAACGTAGACGTGAGTTGGGATGATAGCTGTTTGCATGAAAGATAGAGTTCGAACGCTGGAACGAATAAGCCTGTACCAAGAATTGAAAATATAACATTTTTTATGAAGACATTTTTTTCTTCTAGTGACTTCATCAGCTAGAACGAATACATTTGCACGGTTCCAGAAGATTATTCGGCTTCTCCCGTCTTAGGATTAAACAAATAAGAACGTGGGATAAGATTGAGTGTGGTTTGAGGTGATAGATCTATCGATCCAGCCCGAAGAAGGTGAGCAGCGCACATATATAACAATTTTAGAAGCTAATTTTCAAGTTATTTATACTATTTACATTGTTCGGATTGTTATCCTTATATCTGTTGGCACATTCAGGACGTTTCTGCCGAATGAGGTGATTGGAATTTTGAACGGAACCCTTTATTTTGTTTACCGGAGTAGATTGTTCTAGTTCCACGAGCCATACCGCTTTCAAATGCCTCGGTATCAGTTGTCTGCCTTTAATTCAACTTCAAGTTTTTTGTTAACCTCTGCTGTAGTTAGGTATTGAACACGCAACCCTTTGGGTCAAGTCACTGGATTCAAACAATACTTTTATTCATTGGGCCAATGACTTGAAGAAAGCCGGAGCCTACAACAGTCGAAACATCGTGAATATGCAATTTAAATGCAATGTCAATCGCTATCTTCTGTTTTTTAAAATCCCGTACTCTCCTTAATCTTCCCTAGATTCAGTTTGCTCTTTCACTTTCACTTTCACTTCCTGTAACTACTTGCGTACTACTGACATTCCCTTCATGTTTGGAGTAAAAGGATTAAAAAAATGAAAGGAAAAGAAAAAAGAAGTTGAGCACTCTTATCTTAGGGAGTAAAAGTGGAAGAGAAGACTGAGTATAGAAGAGATTTAAAACTGTTATGTGTTTCACTGAAGCAGACGTTAAACACATGAAATCGTTATCGCTCTTTCTTTCTTTCTTTCTTTCTTTCTTTCTTTCACCAGCCAGCTAGCCAGCGTCTGATATATCTTTTCCGTCTTTCTTCACGATCAAAACAGAATTGTCGATTGTTTATGTCAAGTTATTGGCAGGGTGTAACATCTGCGTTTACCAATTAACTAAAGAACAAAGGAACGACAAATACTATAACTTTTAAGTAATTTTTTAGTCTGACATTTCTTATTGCTATCAGTGCTATATTTTGTGGCTATACGTGTTTGAGTAGACATCCCTGATTTAGACAGTGAAATTAATTTACATCGGCCTAGAAACAAAAGTCTTACTAAAGAATAGTCCTGGTTATGACGATAAACTACATCTGGTAGCAAGTTCTCTGATTGGAGGTTTTGAAAGGTGTCGAACCACCTCTTAATTGCTGTTGTTCCAAGATCTACCCTGACTCAGGGTGGTAGCGCCTGTTAGGGTCGCAGCTATAGGTAAATAATTAATCACCAAGCAAAAACAAAATACTATAAAAGTATAAAAAAACACCTTTTTTATAATAAAAATACCAGCTGTATCGTTTTATATAAAGTTACCAACAATACCAATTTATAGTAAAATTACCAACAATGCATTTTTAAAGCAAAATGACAAACAATATATTTTATAGATTTGTATATTGTTAGAATAACTAACAATAGATTTTATCCGTAGTTGAAGACATACAGCTGCGTTCAAAATGTTTAGCTGAAGCCATTAAATAACCGATATGTCGCTAAACAAAATTACTCAACCCACTTACTAGAGAAAATGTATCGCTTGACAGAAAGTCATCCTTCACTAGGCTGTACTAAAAATAGCTATATCCAATGTCTGAGGCATCGGAAAAGGGAAATGCCGAGGTAGTTTGAACAAATTTTACCACGAAAAACGTGATAAAATTGTTCAAACGTTCCCAAGTTACGATCAAGTTCAATTTCACTTTGTGACTTACAGTAACAATGACATTAACTGCCTGGTAGATTCTCAACTTTTTTTCTTTTTGCTTCGAGTAAATTTGGTTTCATTTGCTATTTTGCTTAACGTTGCTTATTTTCAACTTAATATTAGTCTTATGGTCATTTCACGTTTAGCCACCGGTTCTCGTACGATCATTGAAGTTAAGCAACGTCGATCCTGGTCAATACCTAAATGGTAGACCACTTGGGAATATCAGGTGCTTGAGTTTCTTAGTTAGTACGTACGTTACGCCCAGTAAATAATTCATAAATAAGAGACTATTCCGTTTTGATAGCGTGGAAATACGGGAAAGACACATCAAAGACGCTACTTGATTTCAGGGAAAAGGGAATAAAAAAAAAAGAAAGAGGGAAGATAAAAGGGTTGAACGTCGGTTCCAGTGATGTTAAGTTCAAATATTTAACGGATAAAAGACAAAACTTCATTTCAGTGAGGATATAAAAGAAAGAAAAAAATAATGAAGGTAAATAAAAGTCTTTAAAAGAAAAATCTAATTACAATAAATAAAATAACATCGTCTGCTGAATTATCTTTAAAATTATTATTAAGAGAAATGTTCATAAGCCAGGGATTTGACTAGAAAGAAAGAAATAAAGGAACATAAAAATACATAACATCTCCTGCCAATACCTCATAAATAATGGACTATTTTGTTTTGATCATGGGGGAAAGAGGGGGAAAAGGTACTATTTGATTTCAGTGAGAAAACGAAAGAAAGAAAGAAAGATAAAAGTAGTTAATGGTTGTTTCAATGAAATGAAAAAAAAGTTGATTATCCTTCCTCCCTTTACTATGCTGGGTGACGATATCACAGGACTTAACCGCAATGGCGCAAATATCAATCAACCTCCTCCATACATACCTTTCAACAAAGAAAAATTGACCTATCTCACTCTTGCTAGTAAGGCCTTATCACAAAGCTCTTATTATAGTATAGATTATTATTATTATTATTACAGTGGACAGTACAATGGGAAACCACGCCCCATTTTATCGAGAAGACACAGTAGTCCCTATTTATTAGAGAAATGAAGGTTGTGGAAAGCGATGATTGTCTACATACTGAAAGAACATAGCATTACAGAAAACTGTCCCACTAGAGAAGAAAGCTGTAGAAAACCATGATGGCCTACATACTGAAAAGAGATAGCATTACAAAAAATGTCCCACCAGAGTAGAAAGCTGTGGAAAACCATGATGGCCTACATACTGAAAGGAAATGAATTACAAAAGCTGTCCCACTAGAGAAGAACACTATGGAAAACCATGATGGCAAACATACTGAAAGGAAATGCATTACAAAAGTTGTCCCACCAGAGTAGAAAACTTTGGAAAACCATGATGGCCTACATACTGAATGGACATGGTATTACAAAAACTGTCCCACCAAAGAAGAAAGCTGTGGAAAACCATGGTGACCTACATACTGAAAGGACATGGCATTGCAAAAACTGTCCCACCAAAGAATAAAGCTGTGGAAAACCATGATGACCTACATACTGAAAGGACATGGCATTGCAAAAACTGTCCCACCAAAGAAGAAAGCTGTGGAAAACCATGATGGCCTACATACTGAAAAGAGATAGCATTACAAAAACTGTCTCACCAGAGAAGAAAGCTGTGAAAAACCATGATGGTCTACATACTGAATGGACATGGCATTACAAAAACTGTCCAACCAGAGATGAAAGCTGTGGAAAACCATGGTGACCTACATACTGAAAGGACATGGCATTGCAAAAACTGTCCCACCAAAGAATAAAGCTGTGGAAAACCATGATGACCTACATACTGAAAGGACATGGCATTACAAAAACTGTCCCACCAGAGAATAAAGCTGTGGAAAACCATGATGGCCTACATACTGAATGAGATAGCATTACTAAAACTGTCCCACCAGAGAAGGAAGCTGTGAAAAACCATGATGACTTACATATTGAAAGGACATGGCATTACAAAAACTGTCCAACCAGAGAAGAAAGCTGTAGAAAACCATAATGGCCTACATACTGAAAAGACATAACATTACAAAAAGCTGTCTCACCAGTAAATATAACAATGTAATCTAGAAAGATCATTAAGTATGCACAACGAGAATTATGAATATTTTATTAGGTTTTATACTTACAGCAAGAGCACCCAGCGACCAAAATGAGAAAGATGCTGAATAACAGGAATCTTTTCATCTTTGGCTTCTTGGGAGTTTCTGTAAAGAACAGGAAAAAACTGAAAATATAAGAACACGCATGCATGCATTACTAAGGGTTCTATATGTGTATATATGCAACGAACATGTGAAGTTGGTAATTATTTTTTTTCTATATGCTTTAATGAATTTGATGATATTATCGAATAATTAGTTTTTTTTTTTTTAACTGGAACAATATAGTTGTGCTGATTTAATTTGATTAGCAAAACTTACATGTATTATTACATGTGTTTTAAATGAGTGATGTTAATAATTAGGATGTGTACAATCGTGTCTGATTTCGATTCTTCGTTGACGATACTCTGATCGATTGATTGATTTGATTTTTTAACAACACATCAACTCCTTATGGGTCATTTAATGCTGAAATTTAATTTTCTTAGGAGCTTTGAAGTGATAACAATATGGTATGTGTTATTTTGCTTTCATAATTGAATACACGGTAGATGATATTCAGCTTTTGTGAGTATACGTGTTTGTGTGAACATAATTATTAGAGGCGATGATGTTTTATGCTGTAGTTTTGTTGAAGTTATATTTGAAATACTGCTTGATTTAAGAAATTGTCGGGCATTATATGAGTTAATGTTATGAATGTTTTATGTTGGCTGTTTGGTTGAATTTGTTTTGGGGCATATCAGCATATATGGGTTATTTAATGCCAAAATGTAAATAAGTTGAATTCAACTAAGAATATTTTGAATGCAAATGTATGCCTTCAATTGCACATAAAATGTATTGCTGGTCATGTTGCTTTAAAATGTATTGTCGTTATTTTTACTATAAAATGTACTTTTATATTTTCATAGTATTTTGTTTTGGGATTTCCTATTTGCTCATAGCTAGGACACTAATAGGTGCTATCACTCCGGTTCAGGGTAGACCTGGGAACAACAGTAACTGAGAGGTGGTTCCACGCTCTACAAAATCTCCAATGTCTCTATTAGAGGCTTTACTGCTTGATGAAGTTTATCGCCATACCTACAATTATCTTCGTTCTTTTTGTATGTATACAGATGGACAGACTTGTCTAATATATCAGCGCTGTTTTGATTTGAAGGTACATTGCAAGTCGGTGTGATTTCTCATCTTCAACATGACCGCTCCTGTCTGAGCATGCTCGGGTTATTTATGTTTCTTCAAAACCCAATGAGCCAACCACATTGGGACTATGATGAGCGGACCTTATTTATAGTTAAAGTATGTCAGCCACCATGACTACATCCGTTTTAAAGTCAGAATTGTACTTCTTCTATACTGGTTGCCAGCCATGCAATGAAGAATCCAATTTAACCTGTTGTGTTGCTTCGTTTTGGTATAATTAGAAGATAACACAAACTTGAATTAATGATGTTTATATTTGGTATAAAACTTTAGGTTTTTTACATCAAGTTACAACCTTTAAATTTTGTGTGGATACAGGAGCAGACTAGCTAAATTCCCTTCACTGTGGGATGCTAGTTAGTAAACGAGCCTATCCCTTCTGGATTCTAGTGGTCAACGGACTAGCCTCTTCCCCTTTTCAAATCTCCTACACAAAACTACTGTTCTTAACTCCTACCAAAAGAAACGGTTCCTTATTTTGCCGCCCAATTTTGAATTCTTGGTGTCAGTGTGTCTATCTTTTTCTATTTTTAGAACACTTGCCATTTTATAAACCATAACAAACCTACGGTAGAAAAGAGATGAATTTTTACCTTTTCCAAAAACTAGTTAGTTGTAAGAAAGGGAATATAACGATTTCGACTGGAATTCAAACACGGTACGCTGATTTCTCGTTTCAAGCTTCCATTACACCACCTGCACTTCCACATACTCGTAATAAATAAATAATAATAAAGATACGTGCAGTCATTTTTTTTTTTTTACGAATTATCTGCTTTGACAAAATTAAGTCATTGGAATAAAAAAAATAGATATATGAATTTATAAAAGCTATTTTTCCTGATTTAGGGATTTTTGTTTTTGGGTCTCTCTGTTACTTATAAGAAGCAGCTATTATTCTAGTCTCATAACGAGGTCCCGCACTTCTCCTATGTGGCGCGTCTCTTCAGAACGTTGGCGATCATGGTTCTCTACTATTTCCTATCCTTTGTAGCTCTTAATAAATTTGTTATCTCTCCTAAATCTTGTTCTGACACCCATTCACTCAAACTCACTAATTAGGTTATGCATTTGTTTTCCTCTATCCCTCTTGCCTTCAATCCACTCTGCGGGTATCAGATTTTCCAAGCCTTCATTCCTGATTATGTGTTCTAGAAATTTCAGCTCTCTTCTTGATGTTGAGTTTAAGTTTCTTTTTAGTTTACATTGTCTCTAAAACCTCGTCGTTGCAAACATGTTATCCTCAGTATCCTTCTGTAGAATCACGTTTCTGTTTCGTCACGTCTCTTCTCCATCAATGAGGAGATTGTCCGGTATCCACTGCCATATAAGAGAACTGATTTCTAATCTTATTACTCTTTTTTTTTTCAATTGGAGTAGATAGACTAAACTATCGCCCGGTTCACACACTACCCACGTCTATTGAACAGGTGAAGAGGCTCATCCCTTGTTCCCTGTTTAGGATGTGGTTTCCGGCTTTCTCTTTTCCAATCTTTTACTCTTAAGTAGCCCCCTGCGCAGCAGTGGCGTTACCTCCTTGCTTGGGGTGATATGATTAAAAAAAAGTATAAAAGATGGCCACTTGTTAGAAGTTATCCTTTTGTGTTAAAGGCTATCACTGAATTTGTCTAACAAGCTTTAGATAAGAACGCCAAAGCCCAGGCTGTGACTAGATATCTCGAAAGCGTTCGACAAAGATAGGCATGCTTACCTTTTCCGCAAGCTCATGGGCTACGGTATATCTGGACGAATATTTGGCTTAATCCAATCGTTTCTTTCGAATAATGAAGGTCATGTTGAACAGACATGTTTCTTGTTCATTTCACATTAATGATTGGTGAACAGACACGTTTCTTGTTCATTTCACATTAATGATTGGTGAACAGACACATTTCTTGTTCATTTCACATTAATGATTGGTCTATCAAAGCTCTGACTTTGAACATACGTTGTTTCTTATTTTCATCAACTAACTTCCCGTAGTCATAAATTCCCAACTCGGTACTTATGCTACGCAACTATTTAATCGTGTCTCAGTAGCAAGCCCGACAGGTCCGACAATGTAAAACTGGCAGCTGCTCTCGACAATGATATCCAATTGTTGTATACTCTATACCAAGACGATGGAACGACGACGGGGTCCCAAAACTTGTTGACGTCTCTCTTATAAAATCACTTACTTTTTTCACGCTGATAAAATGACGATATATCTTTTTTAATCATATCACCCCGAGCAAGGCGGTAACGCCACTGATATGCAGGAGGCTACATAAGAGAAAAAGATTAGGAGATTGAAGAGAAGGACGAACCAGTTAGAAAGGAGCAAGAGAAGGATGGGTATACAGGTGTGATGACAGTTGCAAAGGTGGAGAGAAAGGAAAGGATATACAGGGCGGTGTGGAAAGAATTAGGGTCAAGTAGTTGAGAGATGAGTATTGACCTTGCATTTAAATTCCTGGAGGTTGTAGCCGCCAGGAAAGCAAGAATAAGAAAGCGAGTTCCACAGGCAGTAAGTGCGAGAAAAGAAGCTGGAGGAGTAGAATTGTCGTCTGCATTTGGTTGATCTAACTGTGAATGGGTGAGACCCAGATGCCAGTCTGCTCACTTAATAAAATGACGTATATATAAATAAAGGCATACAACATTTTCTTTATTCTTCAGGTAACGTGACGTAGAGTAGGAAGTGAAGTCGGAGGTGTTATTAAGCCAGCTAGAGGTTACGCTCGTCCGCGGTTTTCCCTGTATCTTTCTCGGTCTGGGTTCCGATCTCAAATGCTCACACTGACTGCACGACTATTATTAGTAATCTGTCTCTTATATAAGTGACTACGTCATATTCTAGTACATTGTTTACCCCTTTTCAAGGTCCACATTATCTACCCTTGGCTACGCTGGTTTTAAAAACAAACCGATATTTTCCTGAAACGGGGAATTTTGCCGGCATTATTAACTTGGACAACAATCAAATATTTATCAAGACAATGTCTATTTTTTTTTTTTGCTGGCCAGTGTGCATATTTTTGCTGTTTCATAAAATTACACTTTTTCGCGAAATTACAAACCAACTCAGATAATATGTAACACAATCAGTGGTTAACTGGAGCAAGGAATTACTTGCTTACTGTTAGGGTACCCTATCTACACTGGAATGAACTCTCCCTCCTTCATAAATACTAACCTGCGAGACTTCCGAAAAGGCAGTCGAGATGCAATAGAACTTGACAGTTCGGACGGACACTTCTACCTGATGACTAATAACACTCGTATTTTGTATATATGTTCTGTTATTCCGATACACTGGTTCAACCTACCTTCTTCTTTTCGTGTCTTTCTTCCTGGCCATAACAGGCCACAGCATTTACGTTGTTTCTTTTCTTTATCAACAGTCTTCCCGATGTCGTCAGTTCTCAATTAAGTATTTATGTATATTTCACAACTATTTACTCCTGTCTTAGTATTAAGTCAGACAGGTTTGACAAGTTAAAACTGACAGCTTCTCTTGATTAACTGGAACAAGGAATGGCTCGTAAATTTTAACGTCTCCAAAAGAAAACTGCTATCATTTAATCACCACAGAGAACCTTGTTTATATTTTATCAGCATGACTGATGCTAACCGCCAAAAGAGTAAATCTTTGTACTTTCTTAGGTTCAATTTTTTTCACTGACACGAAGAAGAATGATTATATTGAATCAATTGCTATTGATAAATTTACCATTCTTACGCGCATTAAATACTGTTGCCATATCTGGTATGGTGCTCCTACTATATATTGCGAGGTTCTAGACAAAATTCAAAGAAGGGTCTATAATGTAATCGAGCCTAATCTGTTATCTCAACTTCAGTCACTTTCTCATCGACGTGACTTGACCCCCCCCCCCCACTCTGTATTTTCTACAAAAATTTCCATGGTAATTGTTCTGATGAGCTTTCTTCCTTGGTGCCTCAACTGCATGAATTTAAACGTGCTACTTGATTGGCAACTCGGTCTCGCCGTTTTACTAATGAGCTAGCTAGATGCAACCGTATTTTCTATTCTAATAGTTTTTTTTTGTTTTGAATGTGAAACTTCTTCCGAATTATTGCTGTTAATTAATTGCTGAGGAATAGGGTAGAGAAATAGAAGATTGATTATTACAGTTAGACACTGAAACAGAAGAGACAAAAAGACAAACTTTGAATCAGAAAACTCAAACACTAGAAGCAAAAAAGAGAGGTGAAAATTGAATATCCCGAAGTTTATTAAAACAAACAATATTAAATTGTTTGATTAATTGGTTTGTTTTTACGGCTTATCAACATTTTGAGGGTTATTTACTAATTAACCCGAAGCCGAGGAAAAAGAAGTAGATTCATACATTTCCCAAGAGTATTTGAGTGTGAGTGAATACAAAGAACCCGACTGCAACTGGAACTCGACTCTCCGATCTTCATTTTCGAATTGTTATTTATTATGCCAGTCGCACACTCAAGCTTACAACACCAGGTATTACCAAGCGATTACCTATCTAGGGATTGACCAAGTTCGACGTTGCTTAACTTCGATGATCATATGAGAACCGGTAGTTAAGCGTGAGATGGCCGTAAGCCTAATATTAAGTTGAAAATAAGCAACATTAAGCAAAATAGCAAATGAAACCAGATTTACTCATTGTAAACGAAGCAAAAAAAGAAAAAAAAAAGAAAAAAAAAAGAAAAAGAAAAAGGAAATCTACCTGATAGTAAATGTCGCTGTTACTGTAAGTCCCAAAGTAAAATTGAACTTGGTGGTAGTTTTGGCACAAGGCCATAACTAATAGTATACCAGCCTAGATATGGATAGTCTTACTGTTATTAAAGAAAATATGTCTTCCGACAGGAATCGAACTTGTATTCTATTTCTTTTAATCTGGGAAATTGCTTTCAAACCATTTATGAATGTACCATTCAGCTACGAAAATCCATCACAGCAAAGTAATCTTCCATTACGATAATTAGGAAATGAATATCTTTCGTTGGCACATTTTGAAGTCTATATCTGATAACGTTATTTTCGTAAACGAAAAAATTTTTAAGCAATTAAAGAATTAAAAAAAAAAGACATTATTTCTTCTTATTATTGTATTTAACGTAGGTACCGCCACGCAATTGCCAAAAACAAAACCAAACCAAAAACAACAACAAAAAAAAACAAAAAAAAACAAACAAAAAAACAAAAAACAAAGAAACAAACAAAAAAACAAAAAACAAAGAAACAAACAAAATGAACAGCATAGCATGATGTTTAACATCATGCTATGCTGTTTTTTTAAACTTAATAAAAACAAAGTTTTATCATCAAAATGTTTATGTTATTATTAAGAAGAAAGATCAAATTTTGTTGTCATTATTTTAAAAATAATTTTAATACTTTCTAATACGTTCCAAATTTCGGTTAGTTTTTTTTTCATCAGCGAGGTTTACTAGAGCTTATTATTATGGCAAACATAATATTACGGAAGTCGTTGTTTGGCGTTGAAAGACACATTAATTTGGAAATTCTTGCAAAAATCAACTAATTGTCTAATTTTAATGAACCTTTGAGGACTTATTAAAAATTGAATGAAATTATTCATGCAATTATTACTTTTAGAAAATTTTGGTAAAAATATATAGGGGTTATATGCGCTCCGCCCGAAAATGAGCCCGCGGCAGTAACGGACGCCTCTCTCACATCGCTGCCACTGATTCCCCATGGAATGCTTTATCGGAAGACGCTGCTGCTAGCTTCACCATAGCTTACATACTATCTGCTGCTAGCTTCACCATGGACACTTACATACTACCAATCTTGTACGTTTACTATGTAATAAACCATTCTTTGCTGTTATTCTAAAAGCAAGTTTCGTCATTCATTTGTGTGCCTAAAAAATATAGTGTTGGGGAAATTAAGCATTTCCCATATAACTCCTATAAAATGGTGACCCCGAATGGCACCTTAGGATGGCGAAAAAAAAAAAATAACAACACGAAACTCGGCCTCCACTTTCGGACAACAGTACAAGCAAAGTTAAAAGGAGAGAGAGAAAAAGCTCCCTTTACTCAAATAACATTTTTTTGAACACGTGCCTGCACAACAAAAACCCCCCAAACTTTCCGACGAGGAAGTATCTTCTTTTCAGCCCGTACACAAGAAAAACACCAACTCAAGCAAGCATAACGAACATTACATTTTGTTCAAAGAAAGTTTAAAAAAAAAAAAAAAAAAAAGAAGAAACTTACTACTCTGCTCTGTTCAACTGACCACGTGGTACACAAAAAAAAAATTATTTTGATTGCAATAACAAAAAAAAAAAATTGAGTAATACACCTTTACATTTTATTTTTTCGAAAGTTAAAGCTAATAGAGCGCCTCCTTCCTTAACATTTAACTTTCCCGCCTAAATGGTGATTGGGCGACGCCATCTTTAATTCCAACCAACTTTTGTGCTTTTAGACAGGCCTTGAAACTGACAGTTATCTCCCTTACTAAGGAACCTTAAAGCAGCACCTTTCTCTCTTTTAACACGAATATCACTATTTTCTTGTTTCTTTTGAAATGTTTTCCCTCTCGTTTCTTTCTCATTGAGACGTGTTTCTTTGATATTTTTTTTTTTGGTGGTCTGTCGTCACGCTATATATTAATAAGAAAATGGCGACTACTTTACCTGCTTTCGCTGGCGACGTTCGAGTTTGGTTTGCCCAACTCGAGTCATATTTTATAGCGAACAACGTCGTGGAGGAGCGGCAATTGCCTATTTTATTTAGTGCATTTCCCGCGTCATTGACACCAGTTGTCAAAGATTTGATAACTAACACCCACCTTAATGCTACTTATGACAGTATTAAGCGGGAAGTTCTGCTCCGGACGTCGCTATCAGCGGAAAAGCGGTTCCAAACTTTAGTCAATGACGAGCTGTTGGGAGACCGCATGCCAAGCGAATTGCTCCACAGAATGAGAGAGCTGGCAGAAGATGTCCCTGCTGATAGTGCCATTATAAAGCAACTTTTCTTCTCAAGATTGCCCCCTCAAGTAAAGGCAATTCTGGCACCCATGGTAGAGAAAAGCTCTGTAGATGTAATAGCGTCCTCTGCAGATAAAGTGATGGAATTCACCCAGGGGCCTATTACCGCGTCCATTCTTCAGCCAAAGGCTGAAGTCTCTACCCTCTCTGCTGATGGGAACACAGGCGAAGGTGCCACACAAGTGGCGATACTCAAAGCTTTAGGGCAGCTTACCAATGAAGTAAGCAAATTAACCGTACTTAATTTACAACAGCCTAGACGTGGACATAAAAGTCGTTCGCCATCCCCACACCACCGCCACCATTCAAGCAAGCCAGGACTATGCTATTATCACAGTTGTTTTGGCGCTAAGGCTCGGAGGTGCAAAATGCCCTGCTCCTCTCACTCTCCACAAGATTTATGTAACAACCGTGCCTATTTTATCACTGACTCCAGGTCCCAAGCACGTTGTTTGGTTGACACAGGAGCAGCTTGCAGTATCTGGCCACTGAAACTCCTCACTAAGAAGCCGCCATTGTCGCCCATCACACTGCAAGCGGTAAATCACTCCCCTATTCCCACGTACGGTCAAATTTCTCGTTCTCTGGACTTGGAATTACGGAGAGACTTTACATGGATTTTTACTGTAGCTGATTTACCATACCCCATTCTAGGCTCGGACTTTCTGCACCACTTCAACCTTTTAGTGGATATGCGCAAGCGACGACTTATTGACGGCAATACGGAACTTTCCGTCATGGGTTTTAAGGCAAATATCTCACCTGTCAGCCCGGTATTTTTCATTGCCGCCACTGACGACCCATTCCAAACATTACTACGCTCTTACTCAGAGTTAACTAACTTAAATTTCGTTGTGAGCAAATCAACTCACTCTACAAAACACTACATCGAGACCACAGGCGCTCCGGTGTTCTCACGCCCTCGCCGCCTCCCTGCTGATAAACTAAAGGCGGCGAAGGCAGAATTTAACCATATGCTGCAGCTGGGAATTATACGCCCCTCGTCCAGTCCATGGGCTTCCCCATTGCATATGGTTCCAAAGCGTTCTGGAGATTGGCGTCCGACTGGGGACTATCGACGACTAAATGCCATTACGGTACCTGATCGTTACCCAATCCCACATATACAAGACTTCGCTTCATCCCTGCATGGTTGTAAGACCTTCTCCAAACTAGACCTCGTTAAGGCTTACCATCAGATACCAGTGAACCCAGACGACATACCAAAAACTGCAGTAACTACTCCATTTGGAGCGTTTGAATTTTTAACTATGCCTTTTGGTTTGCGAAACGCGGTTAGTACCTTCCAACGCTTCATGGACGAAGTAGTGCGTGATTTGGACTTCGTCTATAATTATATAGATGACATCCTCGTAGCAAGTGCCTCGCCTGAGGAACATGTTACTCACCTCCGCCTACTGTTCGAACGGTTTCAAAAGTACCAGGTGAGGATTAACCCTGGTAAATGTGTTTTCGGTGCTTCGTCGCTAACTTTCTTGGGACACATTATAAGCCCCGAAGGGATATCTCCCTTACCTGAAAAAGTGAAGGCTCTACAAGACCTTCAACCACCCACTTCACTTCGCCAACTGAGGCATTTTCTCGGTCTGCTTAACTATTACAGACGTTTCATCCCACACTGTGCGGATCTCCTGTCTCCTCTGTCTGACATGTTACGTAACAGGAAAAAGAAAAATGAGCAGATTTCGTTGAATGACATACAGCTAAAAGCCTTTAACGAAGTGAAGAAGAAATTAGCGACAACATCGCTACTTGCACATCCTGTACCCGACTCCCAGTTTTCATTGGTCGTTGATGCATCGGGCACAGCTGTAGGTGCAGTTTTGCAACAGCAACACCAACAACAACTACAACCTCTCGCTTATTTTTCGAGACAGCTGAAACCGGCAGAACAACGTAACAGCACGTTTGGCCGTGAACTCCTGGCAATGTACCTCGCAGTGAAACACTTTCAGCTTTCACTAGAGGGCCGACAATTTGTGATCTACACCGATCACCGTCCGCTTACTTTCGCTCTGCGCTCAAAGCCGGACAGATATTCTCCTCGCGAAACTCGCCACTTGGATTTTGTTTCGCAATTTACAAACGATATCCGACATATCTCTGGTGAACAGAATGCTGCGGCAGACGCCTTGTCTCGCCTTCCCATTAATTCACTGTTCTCACCTTCAGATATCGACTTGCGACAGATGGCCTTTGACCAACCACGCCTGGACACCTTTGATCTATCGTCACCTGAATTTGCAACTTGCAAGTTTGCATACTTACCAGTGCCTACTGCAGACACGCAGATCATCTGTGACACCTCAACAGACGCACCTCGACGTTTTGTTCCGATGACACATCGTAGGGTTGTTTTTGACACACTACACCAATTGGCACACCCCGGACCCAAAGCCACAGTGAAGCTGATTGCAGCTAGATTTTTCTGGTCAAACATGAGGCGTGATATCACTGCCTGGACACGTTCTTGCGTATCCTGCCAAAAATCAAAGGTGCACAAACATATCCGTGCACCCCTCGGAACATTCAGCACCCCAGACGCTCGGTTCAGCCATATCCATATTGATCTGGTTGGACCATGGCCGGTCAGTCAGGGATTTACTTACCTCCTGACCTGTATAGATCGCTTTACACGGTGGCCCGAAGCTATTCCCCTAAAGGACATTTCAGCTGAATCCGTAGCGCAAGCCCTTATATCAGGCTGGATAACGCGTTACGGAGTTCCTACAACAATTACCACTGACCGTGGCAGACAATTTGAATCCCACCTATTCCAGGAACTTTCCAGAACTTTAGGGATCAATCGAATTCGAACTACGAGCTATCACCCTGCTTCTAACGGGATGATAGAACGCTTTCATCGCCAATTAAAGGCCGCATTACGTGCCTATCCTGACCAACAGCGATGGAGCGAATATGTACCTGTTGTCCTTCTTGGCTGTCGTGCAGCTATCAAAGAGGACCTAGGATACTCTCCAGCAGAACTTGTCTATGGAGTACCTCTATCATTACCAGGTCAGATGTTGAACCCTATAGATTTAACAGGAACAGATCCTGCCTTGTATATAAACAGACTGCGATCTTATTTTGGTAATCTCCCACCAATGCACCCTAGGGAACAGACCATCAAATCATCAGTCCCAAAAGATATTTCTTCATGGACTCACGTTTTTCTAAGAAGGGACGCTGTCAAAGCCCCTCTCACTCCACCTTACACTGGCCCTTACCGCGTGCTTTCACGCACTGACAAACTTCTCACTCTTGACATTAGTGGCAAAAAAGAAACTGTATCTATTGACAGGGTGAAAAGAGCCTTTCTTAACACAAACACACAAGAGCCACATATTCCCCCTACTTACATACATGAACATATCTTTACACCCGTTGAAAAAAATACGATGCCAACAGACAACTATGTCACCACCACACGCAGTGGTCGACGAGTACATTGGCCCAAAAAGCTCTGTAAAACTGTTTATATATAAATTGTACCTTTCTTTGTTTTATGGCCGCTATCTTTTTCTCTGTCGGCTTTCCACCTAAGCAGGGGGTGATGTAGCAGCCACAGATCTATTTCCTTTAGCGAATCAATGCCCCCGACGGGAGATTCGGTCACTCACTGACCAATCAACGGGCGGAGCGCATTGATTCCTCTCTAGAACTATTTTTCCTAGTTCTGTTTGTAGAACTGAGGAAAGGGAGAGAGCCATGAGCCCGCGGCAGTAACGGACGCCTCTCTCACATCGCTGCCACTGATTCCCCATGGAATGCTTTATCGGAAGACGCTGCTGCTAGCTTCACCATAGCTTACATACTATCTGCTGCTAGCTTCACCATGGACACTTACATACTACCAATCTTGTACGTTTACTATGTAATAAACCATTCTTTGCTGTTATTCTAAAAGCAAGTTTCGTCATTCATTTGTGTGCCTAAAAAATATAGTGTTGGGGAAATTAAGCATGTAAGTAGGGGGAATATGTCTCTCTCCTTTTAACTTTGCTTGTACTGTTGTCCGAAAGTGGAGGCCGAGTTTCGTGTTGTTATTTTTTTTTTTTCGCCATCCTAAGGTGCCATTCGGGGTCACCATTTTATAGGAGTTATATGGGAAATGCTTAATTTCCCCAACACTATATTTTTTAGGCACACAAATGAATGACGAAACTTGCTTTTAGAATAACAGCAAAGAATGGTTTATTACATAGTAAACGTACAAGATTGGTAGTATGTAAGTGTCCATGGTGAAGCTAGCAGCAGATAGTATGTAAGCTATGGTGAAGCTAGCAGCAGCGTCTTCCGATAAAGCATTCCATGGGGAATCAGTGGCAGCGATGTGAGAGAGGCGTCCGTTACTGCCGCGGGCTTATGGCTCTCTCCCTTTCCTCAGTTCTACAAACAGGACTAGGAAAAATAGTTCTAGAGAGGAATCAATGCGCTCCGCCCGTTGATTGGTCAGTGAGTGACCGAATCTCCCGTCGGGGGCATTGATTCGCTAAAGGAAATAGATCTGTGGCTGCTACAAATATATTTTCCTACATCTGCTACCCCCTCCAATTAATTGCATGAAACTTCTAGAAATTCATTATCTATACAATTTTTTATTAGTTAAATGCAGGACTCATTCGGAAATGTCAATCAGGTATGTTTTTTTAATTTACGAGACCATTTTTCCGAAAATCTGCTACGAATAGTAAAATAAAAATGTATTAAAACTACGCCATTTTTAATTTAGATAAATTTTAATTTTTTTTTATAAATAACATAATTTGAGGATATCATATTCTGAAGAAGAAACAATTTCAATGAATAATAAATTTTTTGTAAGAATTGTTTCCATTTTTTCTTTGCTAATTATGATGATTTATGAAGTTTCAAACATCTTTTAAATTTCTTCTAGTTACTCAGTGTCTTCGGTTATTAATTTATTAACTAAAGACTTTATTTACAAATCGAAAATTGAAAAGTTTAATGCAAATAATTTAGAAATAAGATTTAAAAAAATTTTTTATGTTAAACTGCACATTTTATTTTATTATGGAAACTTATAAGAGACTTATCGTTAAAAGGTCACGTGTTTCAAGAGCTGTTCCCCTTACAAAATGTTAAAGTGGGTTATGTCATTTTTGATGTGTGAACTGATTTATGACAGGGGTTATCATTGCCTACTTGAAATTAATTTCTAATTAAGAAATAATTTTATTCTAAATTTCATGCCATAAACAAGTAATATTTGTTTCAAATAAGTTTAATTTAACTTTAAATTTGTTAATTTTCCAAAAATAACATGTGAGAGATGAATATTTTATTTTTGTAAGATTTAAAAAACCGTATTTTGATTACTGGAAAAAGTAAATTTAATCATTCACATTTCAATTAAGCTAAACTTAAAGTTTCGAGAAAATCTTTTTATTTTTAAAAATTCAATTTAAAACTTAGGTATCGAAAATGAGTGAAGATAACTAATTTAACGAGTACACATGTAGATATCACTGTTTTTTGTTTTTTTTTTAACATAGAAATTATTGTTAACCGGCTCGGCCTACAGATGAAAAGTGTTTATAAAGAAAATGTGCTTCCTCGCAAAAATCACGCCTGATTTCTTTTTTAACCTGGGAAGCCACTTTTAAGCCGAGAGCGCTTTTACCATTAAGCAACTTAGTTACCTTTATTGAAAAAAAAATTTAAGGAGAGGACACTTTACATATTAATGGTATTAGTATAAAGTTTCCATTGCGGGAACAATTCTAATATTGCTTGTCAAATAGAGTTTAAAACTTTCACTAGAATGACTCAAATTACAATTGAAACTGGTTGAAATGGAGCCTTGGCTAAACGGACGCATAGTTAGTAAATTAGATATACACACTGTGAAGATAACTTGTATATAGGGTAGAATGAATAATACATTTTCTTTTTAAATCTATAGAATTTGATTTTGTCGAACTGTTGAATATTTTATGAAAGTTTGACGAAATCCTAAAAACTGGAAGAGAATGTAAACGGAAATATTCAACAAATAAATAAAATAAAATGAAAAAAATCTGATGAATGAATAAAAAGTGATAGTCAAAAATCGATAGTAAATTCAAATGTTGGCTTGGCTGTTCATAACTTGGAAGTGATAAAAAATCATTGTCGGGATAGAAGAGCAGAAAAAGAGAAAGAAAGAGACAAAGAGTCTAGGTGAGTCGATATAAAAATGACAAAGAGAAGAAAAGTAGTAGGACTGACAAATAGAAAAAAAGTTCGTTAGTGAATGCTGGAACATTTCACCACGGATGAGGGAAAAATAGAGCGATACTGAGAATTCCATGGACAGAGCGATTAAGTAAAAAGAAAGTTTTAAAGAAAATGGCAGCAGAAAGATCACTTGGCAAACATGGACTTTTGTACGCGAAAAAAAACAACAAAATAAAAAACAACAAAAAAAACAACAAAACAAAAACAAAAAACAAACAAACAAACAAAAGAAGAACAACAAAAAAACAAAAACAAACAAACAAAAAAAAAAACAAGGAAAAGGCGTAGTGTCAAAAGGACGGTTTTTCTTATAAACACCGTTTTTATTTTAAGTACTCCTCAGTATTTTTTATTATTTTAAAAACTATGATTAGAATTGTAATAAAACCTAAACATATGAAGAAATTACACATGAAGGAATTCTAAAACAGACGAACACACGAAATAAACAGTTTTAAAAACAAACAAACAAACAAACAAACAAACAAACAAACAAACAAAAAACGGTCAAATTCCCTTAATTTTAATATCTCGTGACTTTGCACTACACATGAAGAAATTCTAAAAACTAAAATATTCTGTTAATCTTTTGAAATGATTTGTGAGCGTCTTTGTGGTTGCCAACACTGTTTGTTTATAGATACGTAATTTAGAATAAAGCCCATTTCGTCTTTTTGCCTTGATAAAGTACATCACAGGACGAAACGCGTAGGCGATTTAAATACAGTTTTCCTCTTGTCTT
Source organism: Ascarosepion bandense (assembly GCA_037127315.1). Classification (NCBI taxonomy): domain Eukaryota; kingdom Metazoa; phylum Mollusca; class Cephalopoda; order Sepiida; family Sepiidae; genus Ascarosepion; species Ascarosepion bandense. The sequence continues at coordinate 1,399,475 of JBBBDQ010000574.1, forward strand.
TATTTTATTTAACCATTATGTCCTTAATCTCAGATTATAACTGAGTATATTTTTACAACAAAAGAAATGTATAAATTTCCTTTCATATGTTTAGGTTTTATTATTATTGGGTTGTCCGGAAAGTTCATGCCGATTTTAAGACAAATTAGAACACAAAACAAAATTATGTCATTATCATTTTTTTTATTAAGAATACACCTTTAAGTGCCGAATCTAGGTGGGTTGTCAGTGTTGCTGATCCTATGTCACTAGAAGTTTCGGGTCTAAATAAACAACAGACTTTTTCGATAGGCGACCCTACCAATTATGATCAGTATTCGGCCCGCACCCAGACTAAAAATTTGCTACTAGCTTTAGGACGTGACAAGTTCCTGTAGAAAACGGCAACCAATCAAGACTTCACTTGGATTATTCGATGTTTTAGATCGAGTATGCTCGGTTGTACTGAACTTCCTACATACGGTCAAGACAGGGTATTTTTGGAGGAAGAGAAGAAAACAAACCAATATATATATATATATATATATATATATATATATATATATGGTGTATCGAGGCAGCAAGTAATTTTCTAAACATATGCTGTTAAATATAAGAGACAATGAATGTCTATTATGTTTAATCATGAGCCGTTCTAAACGTCGTATTTTTGCTTTAATTTCAGTTGAAAATAAAGACAAAAATTCTCTAACATTTGGATAATTATTTATTGATTTGTTTCTAAGCTTTCGGCTCACATGAGCCATCTTTAGAGAGGTTGGACCAAATTTTCATGTCGCACAGAAACCTAATTCAATGTTTAAACAAATGGAAATTGAAGCTTTATACCAACAAATACTTCAACTCGAACAAGACAACCATATTACTACACAGGTAGGCTTAAAAGAATTACTCAAAGCTGAATCAATCAAACACCGTTACCATAAAAATCCTAATAATATTATAAATACGCCTCTCATAAAACTAGCCACACATCTCAAAAATAACAAAAATATTGTTATCCGACGTGCTGATAAAACCAATACATTCGTTATTTTAAACAAACAGGAATATCACTCCAAATTACAGGCCATTCTCGACGATCACAATAAATTTAAAAAATTAACTAGTAATACCACAACCCAACTAAAAAACATATTAATAAACTTATTACTGCAAACAATGCTGAAATAGGATCCTATAAACTTCAAAAGATTATAGGTGACTATCAGCCCGGCTACCTTTATAGAAATGTAAAAATCCATAAAAAAGATCATCCCCTCCGACCTATCATTTCTCAAATACCCACACCAATACATAACCTTTCCAAAACACTTAACAAACTAATTACTCCCTATCTTCCTGGTAAATATAGTATTAATTCCACGGACGAATTTTTACATATTCGCCATTCCGTAAAACCTAAGCATCAAATAATTGCATCTTTGGATGTCCAAAACTTATTCACAAATATTCCCGTCCATGAAACAATTGACATCATTATCCGTGATGTATACAATCATGCTACTCTCCCATCAATCAATATTAAACCCACTATATTAAAAAAAACTATTATTAGCATGCACCACACAAGTAACCTTTCATGATCCCTTAGGCAATATTTATACACAAATAGATGGTAAACCAGTGGAAAGTAATAATCAAATTAAACTCATTATATATTATAAAAAATTTAAAACAATTGACCTCATAGTCTATAATAACCCAACAAGCACTAAACTAAATTCTCTACAAAAAACCAATGTAGTGTACCAATTTACATGCCCATTCAGAGATTGCATCTCTGATACTAATAAAAAACCCGGTACATATATTAGTTTTACTACAACCACGCTCTCCCGTAGACTTACATGTCATCTTTCTGATCAGAGTACAATTAAACAACATTTCTCTGAAAAACATAAACATGTAGGTAATATCAGACAGATTTTGGTCAACAATACGGTGATCCTTACTCATACACACAGTAAGAGGAACCTGCAGATATTGGAGGCCATGTACATCAAATCTAAACAACCAACACTCAATAAAATCAACTTTAAATCCGGAAATAACATATTACATTGCATTTGACTACATGGTTTTGTTGTCATTCCGCGCTATCCCGCGGTGTGACGTCATAAAACCGCATCGCAAATTTAAGAACTACGTTTATTATTTTTGGTAACTATTGCCGTTGCCAGGCGGAGTTTTATGTCAACACAAAATAAAATCGTCGGTGATGGTGGATGTTATAATATTTCAGTCTAAACAACCTCTCTGAAGATGGCTCATGTGAGCCGAAAGCTTAGAAGCAAATCAATAAATAATTATCCAAATGTTGGAGAATTTTTGTCTTTATTTTCAACTGAAATTAAAGCAAAAATATGACGTTTAGAACGGCTCATGATTAAACATAATAGACATTCATTGTCTCTTATATTTAACAGCATATGTTTAGAAAATATATATATATATATATATATATATATATATATATATATATATATATTAATAAAACGATTTATCATATTGGCTTGTCTTGCGACATATCTTTCTCTTCCTCCCCTTGTAACTTCTTTATCATATCCTATTTATTTGGTTTTTCTCTTTTATATCTTTTTTTTCTTATTTTCCTTAACTACACTTAACAAAATATTAACAATAGAGTGATTAAAATGATCTTAGACTATTTAGAAAACATAAAAAAATAAAAAATAAAAAAACCCTCCTAAAATGCAGTATGAATTATTCGGGATATTGATTGATACTCTAATAAATTTTATTTAAAAACTAAAGGACATAACATTTAACTAAAATTGCTTTAAAATAATTTTTTTTTACATGTTAAATACTCGTTAAAAAAAACATAATAGCGTATAAATTTTAGTTAAAATAGGTTACTCCCCCGACAAAAATATCCTCAAGAGAAGAAATTCTTTTAAAAACTAAGAGAAATAACAAATAATTAAAATTGCTTAAAGTAAATTAGTCAAAACGATTATTTACTCATTAAAAATGAAAAAACAAAAACATTATTAAAATAAGTTACTCCTAAAAAATATCCTTAAAAGAAACCGTTTAAAAAACTATTATACTTATACTAGCAGTATAGCCCGAGCAACGCCGGGTTATACTGCTAGTATGTCTGTCGATAGTTTTTTTTTGGCGTTTTCTAGCGTGTTGGAACATGAACGACTAAAAATCGGCATGAACTTTCCGGACAACCCAATACAATTTTAATCATCACTTTTTAAAACAATAAACATTGCCGATGGGTGATGGTAATAAAAATAAAAGTTTGTAGTTTTCGGGGAATTTCTTCAAACGCTCGATCTTGTGAGAATGTGAGAGACATTTTTTTCCCTCGTAGATTGGGCATTTATATAACTTCCTGTCGTCCGATTCTTTTGTGTGCGTACATCCGAAGTTCAGTTGAGTTCGTTTCCTGTTTATGTCTGCGAGACCATCGACATCCCTTGATAACCGATTCTGTACTTGTTGGTTATGAGGTAAGCTTCTAAGCTAACATCAAAAGAGCCCTTAGCTCTTTTGATGTTCTGATATGACAAAGCTTAAGTACATATTGAGGTCACCAATCATCTTTAAGATCAAAGGTAATAAATCCAGAAGATTTGGTAAATAATCCCAATGGATCCTAGTAATATTAGGTGAAATATTAAAAATGATCTAACTGAGAGCTCGATGTAAATTTAAATCACAGAGCAGATATTTATTTCAAATGTAAATTCAAGATTTTACATTTGGGGAATAGCTATTTCTACAGCTTCTAAGAACCCGGGTTATCAACCCCAGCCGGACGAAAAGATGAAGAGATTCTAGTGTGTACACGCGCATATCTACCATATATCCATACATATATACATACACACACACACACACACATATATATATATATATATATATATATATATATATATATATATAGTGGATATTTAGTATTTGAGACAAATGTACCATTTGTATTTATTAGACAGTGTCTTTTGCATCTATTGATCGCTACCTCCCAGCGTACTCGAGAAAAATCGAGTATGCAGACTGATAGACGAAATAAATATAGTTTAAAATAAACGGAGCGTTTAAAAAATTACGTTTGGAATAATATAAACACGTCGGATTAAAAAGTAATTCAGTTGATTCTTTGGCAATTGCCTTATTTATATTTCGGATACGAAACTCAGAAGATATACGTTTCAAGAAAAATTTGAATGAGTGAGTGTACTTTAAAGGCAAATAGAACCATGCATTATTCTGAAGCTTTTTGTAACCGAGCGGTTAAAGCACGCCAGATCAGAGTGTGGTTCCACCTGAAATGGGAAACGCAGGTTCGGATACTGCCAGAGTAAGCAGGAAGCAGACGAAATAAATATTGTTTAAGATAAACGGAGCGTCTCTTCAAATACGGGTATCTCTTAAAATTGATATTTGAAGTAATATATATATATATATATATATATATATATATATATATATATATGAAATTACACAAAATATATATAGGTGTGTGTGTGTGTATATATATATATATGTATAATTACACAAAAATATTATATATATATATATATATATATATATATATATATATATATATAAAATATTTTGAAATACTAAAGAGTAAATTAATTCAATAAAATCGCCATTGGCTTCACATATGGCCTCCAGACGACTTCGGAATCTCTTGCAACTCTTTTAGATGATCTCCTTGTTAAAGTTGGTGAATGTTGCCATAATCCTTGTCTTTAGTTCATCTTTAGTCTTACAACAAGGAGTTTGGTTGATCTCTCACTCATCTCCGCCCCACACATAATAATCAAGGAGGTGGTAGCCCGAGGAGTTAGGTGGCCAGTAAGGGGTGATGCGGTCGCAGAAATTGTCTGACAGCTATGACTAGATTTTTCTGCTTGTGTGACATGGTGCAGATTCCTGTTGCTAGGAATAGGGTCTTCCAGTAAATACTCTCTCGATCCAGGGCAGCACGATCTTCTCAAGGCACTTGATTTCGACCTTTCTTCAAATTGACACCCAAACGCTCTGAAATATTCGTACTGGAGATTCCAGTATGAATGCCAAGCACTACAACATACCGTTTCCAAAATCCTGGTGGAGAGATTTGTGTCATGGTGCTCTTTTTCTCACAGACGATGCCCAATTGTCGCTATGCAGTCGATGAAATCAAAGACAACGCTGATGCGCAAACTTAAAAATATAAAATAGCGACAATTTATTAATCGCACCTTGTGTGTGTGTGTGTGTGTGTGTGTGTGTGTGTGTGTGTGTGTGTGCCTACGTATATACTCACAGAATGCGGCAAATAGATGACAGACTCTAATGAGGACCAGAAAGCTTTTGAGCACTTACTACTACAAGTAAGCTGCTAAAACTCAAAGCAGTTAAAAAACCAGTGAGATTCACTTGAAAACATATGACAAGGCAGATGGGAACTAACCACTAACTGACACACACGAATCTAAATCTAATCTAAACTTATTTATAAATGGAAATTTGTCACTGCGTGTGTGCGTGTCTGTGTGTGTGTGTTCGTTACCTATAGACTCCGAAACGGCAGAACCGATTTTCTTGAAAATTTATACAGTTGTACTATAAGCGTCTGCGAGTGTTCTTAGCTAGGTTTTTTTGCCGAGGTACCGCCAATAAATATCGAAAATCGATAATCGAAAAAATCGGTTTATAGAAGGAGTGGTCCGATTTTAATCAAATTTGATACACTCATAGACAAAGACATAAGAAACGATATTCAGAAGTTTCAAGGTTTCAGTTCTATCCTTGGATGACTTATTTGACTCCAATATTGGAAATCGATATTCCGATATCCTACCGGGTCTGATCAAAATCAGTTTTTCAGCCCTTTTATTTCAGTTTTTGCTTCGGGTTTGGCTCTAAGTAGGTATAATTGTAGTTCTTAGTCTCAACCATGATACCATTTACTCAGAGGACTTATTTAGCCTTCAAAATTCAGTTTACGACGAAAAAAACTTATTTGATATCGATACCAGGAAATCAAAATTTGACTTACATCCATTCATTTTTCTTTCAGTCAATGGTTTCGCTTTAACTGGAAACAACTATTGCTTTTTAGTCTTCCGTGCCAACGTGTCCAAAGAGTCTGAGCTCCAGGACCATGGATTAGCTTTGAGGCTTTTATTACACCCGAGCAACGCCGGGCTTATATTGCTAGTATATATATATATATATATATATATATATATATATATATATATATCTTAAGAGGGGCACCTGGATGTGGTGTAATAGCAAGCCAACCTAGCGATATCTATTACGACTGAGTAGTGAGTGAGTTTCTCACCAGGTGCACCATATATTCGGCCCTGAACAACATTTAAACTACGCTTAATAATTTGCTGCATATATATATATATATATATATATATATATATATATATATATATATATATGCAGGTTTCATTAAAAATGACAGACAAGTTGTGTTAAAAATAATGGAGGCCTTATTAATAAACACAAAAATCCAGTACTCAATAACATCAACTACAAACGCGCTAACAACATGCTTACCGTGTTTGGTGCACTATCTGTTGTGGATTCCGGATGAGGAACCGCACAAAATAATGAACAACAAAAACAGATATGGAGATAGAAAATTACGTTATACTGAACGTGGGATACAAACTTGAACGCAGGTTAGTATATCCAGGAATACTATTCGTAGAAATAAATATATACATGTCTTGAAGTGAAGTCGTTGGAAATAGTATGTCCGGGTATATTATTCTAGTTGAGTGGAGCTCAGTGCTAGTCTGGTCTCTGGGTAACTTCGGTATCTGTCGAAACTCTTCGATAACTGTAACGGATCTCTACGATTACTCTCCACTGCAGACTGCAACTGCAACTAGTGTTCTCTCTATGGCAGGATTATATGTACACTCAGTCGAGTCCATTATTATATACAAAAAGAGGAGATCCCACAACAATAACACATGCCACTACTCAACATCATATATAATACTACATACATTCAGTTACACGTAAAATAATATTCATCCTCGAAAATGGATCATAGTTTAGCCGAAAGCGCTTGGATTAAAAAAAAAACAAAACATTTGGACAATTTTTATATAATTTATGTCCTCAAAAGAAAAACATCATAAAATCACATAAAAAATTACATAAAACTTAGCCATCATACCTTGTCTGTCATTTATAATGAAACCTGCATTGAAGAGAGATTGCTGTCCAAATATATATATATATATATATATATATATATATAAAGAAACAACTATCTTACATTATATGATACTGTCGTGGAGATGAACACACATCCAAGTAGCATAAATACTGACACCAAGAAGGAAGTAGAAAAAGAGTTTTTGCGCTGTTTAGGTCGGTCCGACAGGGTTGTCCACTGTCGTCCTTACTTTATGCTTTGGCGTTGGAACCCCTCCTTCGCCGGCTAAGGGACAGGATGTGCAGTTCGGCTCTACGTGGAATCGCTGTCCCTGGTGGAGCTCGAGCCAGGGTTTCCGCGTACGCCGATGACGTCACTACTTTCGTGTCCTCCCGGAGTGACATTGAGGTGGTACAGAAGGCGCTTGAACGGTACGAACAGGTGACAGAGGCCAAGATTAACCGCGACAAGTCTTCCGGCTTGCGGTTAGGTGTCTGGAAGGGTGATACCCTTCCTTCCGGGGCCCTTTGACTGGACGGACGGCCCTGTTCGCATTCTTGGAGTGTGGTTTGGACCCGACCTCCAGTTGGAGAAACATTGGTCTGATTTACAGGCAAAGGTCGTTGCGTCGGTCGAGATTTGGCGTCGAAGGAATTTGTCCTTAAAGGGTTTGGCTGAGGCGTGTGTTACATAAATCTTTCCCATTATCCTTTACCGGCTGTCTGTACTTCCACTTTGTGAACGGCGTGAGAAGGCGATCGAGAGTTTGCCATTTTCCCTTCTGTGGCGAGGGCGCAATCATCACGTCGACAAATGTGTCTGTTACCGACGTCCTTCTGATGGGGGTCTAGGAATGCAGCATTTGGCGAATCACAAGCTCGCTTCAAGGCTGGCTTTTCTCAGACAAGCGTTATTGGAAGACTCGTTGCTAACGAGGATAGTGAGGGACATGTTCCCTAGCCTTACTATCACTTCCCCGGTCTCGAGGTGGTGCCGTAAATCTCGAGGGCGATCGAGTTTTCTCCTCGAATGTCTGGCGGCCTTGAGAGCCATTCCTCCGTCCAGTGACCTTTCTCGGTCTAGGAAAGTCTTCTATCAGGGATTATTGGCGGGTGTCGCGAAGGATACACTACGCAAAGTGCTCGGCATGTCGGAGGAGGATTATCGCTCTTATTGGTCTTGGGCGCCAGGCGTCGATTATCTCAACAACTCACTTACCTAGGCGATTGGTTCGGAATTGTCTCTCAATGACGCGGCCTTCATATGGGGCCTGGCAGATTTGCTGTGACCTTGGTTTAATGGAGACGTCTGCGCACGCCTTCTACCATTGTTTTCGGGTTCGCCCACTATGGGACCGTGTCGGTGAGTTGACTGTTCGTATCGCGTTGCGTGAGCTCGTGCTCATTGATCGTGCATACGCCTGTGGCAATGTGCCGCCTCCGTTTTCGGGAGTGAAGTGAATGATGTTTCTGTCGCTGCTGGCCACGGCTCGAATAGTTATATGGACGACGCGACTAGAGAAAGTCTTGCGAGGTGGCCGACTTTCACATCAGGATCTGGTCCGATATTTTGAGCATCAGCTCAAAATTTAGATTAGATCTGATTGGGAACGGTTGACCCCGATAGGCTTTAGCGAAAGATGGGTAAAAGTGGCGAAACTGGTTCGCGTGAACGGGATTTGATTTTCTCTTTTAGATCTACTTGTCACATCGGGGTGGATTCCTTTGGAACCCTCCCCTGGTTAAGGTAGTTCCTTTTTGTGTACCTAGTTAATGGAAATGAATGTGAGTCCTGCCTGTCCCCGGCATTGTCTTTTGTTGTGATCCAGGTCGATATTCCCAATTTCCTCAATTCTTATTTTTGTCACGTTTTATCTCGTCAGGGTCAAGATTATATTCTCACCATCAATTTTATTTTCTCCTCTCCAATCCCTGTAGAAAGAGTGCCTCTTGATTTTGTCCTGTGAGCAGAATACAGCGGCCTCTTTGTTTTGTAGGTTAGGTTGGGTCCAACTAACATCATGATTTCTGTTTGTATCTTTTGTTTAAAAAATTGTTTTGGAAATTTATGCCCCTCTCCACATATCATTTCATGATATATTTGTAAATATATTTTTGTATCTATTATTCACAATAAAATTTTTATACTCTTTTGTTTCTTTTTTTGTTTTTTTTAAGGTCCCTGTTATGTTTGAGGTATTTTGGTGTATGAAGGATTGAAAGATCATGGACATGTTCTGTGGTGGATGAGAAAACTGCAAAGTATGTTTGGGTCGTGAGTAGGATTAGCTAGGTATAGCATAGGTACTGAAGACCAACCTGAGTTTTTCCCCACCACCCAAATCGGCCTTGTAACACAATTGTATTTTTCATACAATAAATATTGAGAGTTAGTGAGCGCGAGCCGGAAGCGAGTTTTATATACTGACTATAGAATTCAGCAAGACTACGTCACCTCCAAGTCATATTATATTTTTTAATTGTGCTATCATCATTCAGTGCAAAAAGATCTAACAGTGGCGTTGAGGATTCGCATTCACACGAAAAATAAAACAAATTCTTTTTCTCTCTCACTTGATATTCAGTGTTAATGATTACAGGCATGAACTTCATAATACACTATGAAGATAAGAATTCAGGAAGACATTATTTAACAAATGCAGCCGATCCTGGAAAAGCAGTGAACAAGCAATACGTTAATTTCATCTTCGTCAAGTTCATTCGCTAACTCAATTAGTGAATTTAATTACGTCTCAAAAGAAAACATTACATTCCTATCATACTTCAGAATGTCAAGGATGGTCAGATGAAAAGAAAGTACGTCTTCTGTTACGAAAACTGTGTCCCGATGAACATGAAAAATCTCTGACTTTTATTTTGCCGAAAACTCCAGAGAAGGGTCATTTAATGAAAAAGTATCGATATTAAAAATTTTGATGAAAATAATTCACATTCTTGTACACGTTGACGGTGCATGAATCTTACATTTTATTACATATGCCGATAGAGTTAACCGCGAGTGTGAGAAATTTAAACTGGATGAACTATCTCCACACAAATTTAAATGTCTAATGTTTGTTAAAGAGCTAACATCAAGCAACGGTGAGAATTCTTAAAAATTTAACAGGATTCAAAGTTAACGATAAAGACTGTTGCGGAAGAGTGTCAAAAAATTGTCACTTCAATGCACGATACAGCGAAAATCAAACAAAAAGGTACGTCAGAAGTACAACTAGTTTGAAAAAAGAAAATAGTACCTAAAGAAAAATACGAAGTAAAAATACTGCAAATCTTAATTCATGCTATGGCTTAATTTAAGAAAGGACTGTCAATTTAAAGCCAAAATCTCGACTTCAGTCACTTTCTCATCGACTTGATGTGATTTCCCTCTGTCTTTTCTACAAATATTTTTATTGCAACTAAACTGACAACCTTCCCCCCTAGTGCCTTGACTACATGAATTTAAGCGTACTACTAGATTGGCACCCAGGTCCCACTCTTTTACCGTTGAAATAGTTAAATACAACCACCACTTCTACTCCATCAGTTTAGCATCTAGCACTTCACGCCCGTGGAGGTTCCCTCCGTTTACTTGCTTTCCTGATAATTACAAGATCCCAAAAATTACATGCAACGTCAATTGTTAGCTTCTATCTTCTTGAATCCCATTCATCTTTTATCTTTTCCTCAGTACCCCCTGTACCCAGTCTTTTCTGTAACCCTCCGTGTACTAGTGGCAGCCTAGCCTTACATGGGGTGAAATGCTAAAAAAAAAAAAAAAATAAAAAAAAAAAAAAATGAAAAAACAACAAAAACAAACAATCACTGTCATTAACTTTACCATTATTCACTCTTTGCCTAAAACGTCTAGAACTATTTCCTTTGCGTCATGATTCATGATTTTAATCCGGTCATCATTACTTCTATGACGACATCGGGTTTCCCCTCTTTCTGTAATAAATTAATAAGCGATTTTGTAAATTAATGATTTCACCTATTTTTTGTAAAAAAAAAAGCTGCGCTATCGAAATTATTCAAAATACTTTTAACTTGAGAAATGTCTACGATGTGATTTAAGTATTATCAATATCTCTAGAATGAATTATCCAGAAGAATTCATTAAGACACACACACCATCCCCATGTAAAGAAAAGTTAACTAATACATTATTCATTTATTCTTTATTCTGTTTTACTGTTGTTATTCTTGTTCGTATTCTTAATCTCATTCTTATTCCAGTTTCGTTTATCGTTATTCTTATTCTTGTCTCTTTTCTTGTTATTCTATTTATTGTCTGCTCTTTTTTTTTTGTATTACAGCTTTTCCCCCGCATCCTTATTCTTTTCTTTGTTCACTTCCGCTTCCAGCTATTTACAAGTGTCTTTATCTATTCTGTGTGTTCTTTGGACATTTAATAATTGTATATTTTGGGTAGCAATCCCTCTTTAATGCATGTTTTTTTGAACAAGATAAGGTACTTACATTTATTGATCAAAGAGTAAGCGTTACTGTTGGTTGAAATTTATAAAATATTTATTTTAAAACAATTTTTAAGAAAAAGGACTATTAACTGTTATCACACTTTCTTGTAAGTTGTGGTTTTTACTTCCTTGTATTTTGTTTGAGGTGGTATGGGATGTTAACACATTGATGTTTTTTTCTAACCTTTTGTTTAAAATGGTGTAGAAAGTTAACGTCTTGAATATGTCTATTTTCTCTTTTTTGCTGTTCATTTTACCTTTTACTATTTTTTAGAAGTCTTTAAGTGATTTGAGGTTTGTTATTTGGTAAAGTTATTTTTTGTTATATTGTAACGCCAGTCTATACGATTTAATGAATGATTACTTTAAGACTTAGAGGATTCAGTCGAGTGAAGCCATTTTTTATCATTGATCTTAGAAAACCGTTGTATATAGTTTAGATATTTCTGAACGGATTGAATGCCATACATGACATCCGCATGAGAGTTTATATCTAACGAGGCTATTTAAGAACATGATTCTAGTTTTCAGGTTAATGTTTTGGTTTTGTAAACTAATCGGGAATGTGTAATAACAAGGGTATTTTTCAGTTCACCTACGTCGCAGCCGAATGTCACACAGGGTCAGTTTAAAGTGGGTTTAACGGCAATAATACATAAATATTGCCCCCAAACCCTCGCTACTTCCCCTTTGGACACGCCTCGGGCGCCGGCAATAAACCCAATCACCCCCCGAAAGAGAGCTACTGATTGTTTGGAAGGCCACTCCTGGGGCTTGAGCTTAATATTATTTTCAACCACCCCGGATCGAAGGAACTCCGAGGCAAGGGAAGTATGAATGCCACGTATTATAATCGCATGATGAATGTTATAAATTGGAAACATGATCGCATTCTGTTCTAAGCAACTTTGAATATGAATAAATTGAATTTGAATGTATATTGCGAGAATGAGTTTATATACTGGGGTGGAGCAATATGTTCATAGCCGGACACATAGTTAACTGAATTTTGATCTGAATTTTTCACTGTATAATGTTCAATCTAAGCGAGCAATTCACTACTGAATTAGGTGTATTGTCAAAAAATCAATTACGGTGAAAAATATTTGTCATGTAAAATAAATGGATATTTCATGAATATACAACGCACTTCCTGATATATATATATAAGGTGTGATAGAAAACTTCTAAATTGCGCAAAACTGAAAATAACACTGCCATCACATTTTAACAGATATATTTACCAAAGTTACACAAAAATATATTGAAATACTAAACAGAAAATTTATTTAAAAGTTCGATATTTGACTTCAACCACGGCCTTCTGACGACTTCGGAATCTCCTGCAACTCTTCTGGACTATCTCCTTGTTTAAATTGGTAAACCTTGCTATAATCTTTGCATTCAGTTCATCTGTTTTGTTACAAGGAGTTTTTTTTGGTCTCTCGCTTAACTGCGCCCCGCACACAATAATCAAGGAGGTTGCAGTCTGTGGAGTGAGGTGGCCAGATGTAAGGGTTGATGTGGTCGCAGAAAATGTCTAACAACCATGACAGAGTTCTACTTGTATGGTATGGTACAGTCTTGTTAGCAGACATAGGATCTTTTAGAAGCTACCCTCTTGTGTTGCGTCTGTGGCCCTCATCAACAAAGTCGGAAGTTCTTTTCTCATCAGAACAATCAGAGTGATTTTTTTCAACTATGGTACATTCGTAATCACCATTAGAATTATTCAACTTATTTAAAAATTTCTGCACTGTCCTCAGATTGACACCTCTGAAATGATCGTATTACAGCATGCCGTTTCCAAATTTCTCGCGACCTGAATTCCGTCATGGTGCTCTTTTTCTCACAGACGGTGCCCAACTGACCCTAATATACTGTACAATCGACAAAATAAAAAACAACACATGTGCCAAACATAAATGGCGACATTTTACTTATCGCACCGTGTATTTATATTGCTCTGTTATCCAGTACAGAAACTATATTGTTTGTTTCTCTTTTTATTTATTTACTTTTTTAGGTACTTTTTTAGGTTGGTCACCCTTTTGACCACTTCCGGTTAGCCTTTAGCAAGAGGAACCCAAAGCATCCCACTGGGCACATGGTCCTTAGTTTTATTCCCTGATTTCACCCTCAAAGTTAACGATCTTCGGTTTGTAGCTTTTGTTACTATTCCCCTAAATTTGTTTACTTTTATTTCTGTATTATTGTTTACAAATTTGTTCAATGCAGCCTAATTTTATACATTTACTTTTTTCTACGTTTGTATCTCTCTGTGTTGAACTTTTTCAACACGTGTTGTACACTGTTGCAAAAATGTAACCTTATTGTAACTTCCTTTTCCGTGAATTCACTGCTACATTGGAATGTATTCTCATAGCAAACTTTATACATACTCATGTATACGAAGTACTCGCTACCTTCTTTTACCCATTTATTAGACAAATGTTTTCAGTTTTATGTTAACCCCCCCCCCCCCCGGCTACCTTTGTTATTTCTTGTTACCCTTGTTTGTTTTTATTTTCAGACTAAGTAGTCTTATTTATATGTATTTATTTCTCTACTAGATTTCTCCTTTTGATTCTTAATAAACCTGCCGATGTACAGGATTTTTTCTTCATTTAATTGCTTTAAGGTGTTTACCCGGCTGTCTTTGAGACTACACACACACATACGCGTATTCTCGGGGCAACACACACACACACACACACACACACACACACACACACACACACAATTTTGACCCCAAGCAAAATGATAATGTCACGAGGACACAGGGTGTTACATGGAGTGAAAGAGAATGAGAAGACTTTAATGAGGAGAAAGGACAATAAAAGAACAGGATTCAGGAAGACAAGATGGTGATTGATATTGCATTTACATTTCTGAAGATTTTAGGTGACAGCAAAGCAAGAAACTCTAAGGGAGCTTCCAGACAAGAGGTGTGGGAAAAGAAACTATGAGAATAGAATTAATGGTTGCATCTTGCTAGTTCAACAGTAAAACTGTGAGACCTATTTGCAAATCTAGTGGCACTCTTAAATTTATGCAAGAGGAGAACAGATCATCAGAACAATTGTCATGAAAATATTTGTAGAAAGAGCAGAGGGAAGTTACGTCACATCACGTCACGTTACGTCACGTCAGTGGGAAAGTGACTGAAGTCGATAAACCAGGTTCAGGATAGATTACATTACAGACCCTTCTTTGAAATTTGTTAAAAAATCTGGAGATATATAGTAAAAGCATCAGATATTACGATGAGGTTTGGTAGCAGTGGCCGCTTTTCTATTTTGGAATAGTTTATGAGCCTTTTGTTGCGCAATGAAATTCTAAGAAAGTATATACCATCACTTCATTTCACATTTAATAATAATTTCTATAAGCAAAAATTTGGATGACAAATTAAATCACCTCTTAGTGGAGTAATGACGTATTTTCTTAGAATTTCCCGAATCTGGTCTTTTTTCAAAATATTTTACCAATCAAAATATTTCCGATATATTGATGATAATCTATTAATATATCCCCGTGAAACAAATGTACCTGATCTTGGAGATAAAGAAAACAAAGTCGAACATACACTAGAAATTAAATACTAAATGAAAGAAAACAATACTTCACCTTTCCTAGATAAAGTGCTACACTGGATTAGCAGTAGCTTAAAACTTAGCGTTTTCAGAAAATCAATTATTAAAAGTAATCTAATAAATTTCTGTTCCCATCATAACAACAAATGAAAATCCGCAATAATCACTGAATTCTACTTAAGAGTACTCAGAATGTACAATTCTCAGTACTTACATTAAGTAGTCGGTTGGTTGTTTTATTTTTATGGCATATCAACCTCGGCGGATCATTTATAGCCAACTAAATTTTATTTATTTATTGCTGGTAATACTTTTTTTAAACAATTTATTGTTGTTTTTATATAAGTTTTGTGTCTAGTAATACTTTTTTCTTTTCGAGTATCAATAGTCATTGGGATTTGTTTTTTTTCTAAGGGCAGGGTCCCCAAGTCCTACCCTTGTTATTTAACCCATAACTGGAGGGAAGAGATGGATTAATACCTTTCCCAAGGGTACCAGTGCTTAAGTGAATGCAGGGTATTCAACTGGAATTCGAACTCGGCTCACCGATTTCTCTTTCCACTGCACCACAACGCACATCCGTCACTAAACGCTTACAACACCTGGTATTCCCAAGCGGTCACCCATCTAAGTATTACACTAAGTGGAGAAATACATTGAAAATACTTTCAAGACTCTCCAATTCCCTGTTTTATATCCAATATCATATTAATATTCAAGCGGTCCATTCTTGACAAACTTAATGTATCAAAAATATATATTATCCTACACACTAACTCTATCACAACTACAATTGAAAAGACTTTATCTAAACTCAATATAAAATTTATCACAGCTACGTCTAAAACAATAAAAGACTTAATACAAAACAAAACAGTAACCTAAAACTTAAAGGGGGAAGTTACTTTATTACCAGTACTGATAACCATAAAGAATATATCGGAGAAACCTGGGGAAATTTGAATAAAGATTAAATGAACACAAAAGGAATATTTTACAAAACAACTAATTAAACACATTAGTTGATCATCGTAACGAGACGGACCACAGAAAGCTACTCTAGTTAAAAGAGAAAACAATTCACTGAGACGAAAATGTTTAGAAAGTGCATTAGATCATCCACAGTAAATGTGCATCCAGGTTCTATCACCATTCGTGGCAGATCTTCTGTTGTCATAATTAATAAGAAAAGTAATGAAAACAGTAAGAAAAATAATCTAAATATACCCAAAACACAATTTTTTTCACACTATAAACACTGTTCGGACTCATCTTTACGACGTTTCGACCGTTGTACGCTCTGGCCTTCTTCATGAGCTAAGAATTATGAACTGAACCCTTTTATTACGATCACTGGAGTATATCATTCTTATTCCATGTGCAAAGCCACTTCTGGTAGCCATGTAGTTATCTCTTTTTAACTCTCTAATTTATTTGTTCACAACTGCTGTAGCCTGGTATTAAACGCACAACTCTTTGGGTCAAGTCACTGGAACAAAGTAACGTCGATATCCACTGCGCCAGGCATTTCTGGTACTTATAAAACTAATGTCTCAGTAACCATTTTGACCAGAGCTCATACTGCAATCTCTGACACTAATGATTTTCTCTAGCACTCCGTATAACTGGTCTCCATATTGTATTCATTTTTATGCTTGAATCTTAGAAGATTTTTGTACCCAATGGTGTTCTCTATCCTATTATTTCAACTTCATCGCCTAGGGGGCGGTGATCCCCTTTCTCTCTCCATATGTGGTCACCTACGCCTGATTGTTCTATTTCCCCTCGTGTTACGGCCTTGTGATTTTCTTGCAGCCTTACCTTAAGGCTGCAAGAACATTGCAAGTATGATCAAAAATACATTGAGCTTTCCGCCTAATAATAACATTATTAAGAGAAAAGATCAAAGTATTTTTTAAATATTTAAAAAACAAATTTAATCTTTTCTAACACTTTCGAAATTTTGGTATTTTTTTTCAACGGTGACAAAATTTTTATCAGAGTTTACGTAACTCAGATTTTTTTCCGTTGAAAAACACATTAATTTGGAAATTCTTGCAAAAATCAAATAACCGTTGGATTTTAATGAAACCTTCAGGACTTATTCACAAATAAATGACATTATTTTTGAAATAATTATTTTAAAAAGGTCTTAATGATTTTTTATATGTTACCTCCTTTTCATGTAATTTCATGAAATTTCAAGAATTTAATTTTGTTTCGAAAATTGGTTTTATTAGTTAAACGCAGGACTCCTTGGGGAATATAAATCATCTATTCATTTTTTCAAACTGTTAGCTTTTTCCGAAAATCTACTCCGAATAGTAAAATAAAAATGCCCCTCAAAACCATGACATTATTTAATTGGATAAGCTTTTAATTGCTTTATACATACATACATACATACATACATACATACATACATACATACATTGTAATTTTGCTATTACAATGGTTTATAAAAGCATAATATCATTACACAAAAATTTTCATGTTTAAAACTGTTCCTCTTCAGGTGATATGTTAAAATAAATGGTGAAAATGATTTAATTTTTAAATATAAGATTAATTCATGGTTATTTAGAAAACTAGGGGTGCTTCTTATTCTTCTCTGTGCCCTGTCCCTTCAGGA
This sequence comes from Ascarosepion bandense, assembly GCA_037127315.1. Lineage (NCBI taxonomy): Eukaryota > Metazoa > Mollusca > Cephalopoda > Sepiida > Sepiidae > Ascarosepion > Ascarosepion bandense. The sequence goes on from JBBBDQ010000574.1 coordinate 1,417,348, forward strand.
CGTGGGTGATCATAGTTCTCCACGTCTCCCTATCCCATGTAGCTTTTAGTATGTTTGCTCCTGTTACACCTCGCAACCCCCGTTCCGTCATCCACCTGATCAGGCTCTGCAAATATGTTATCCGCTGCCTTCCTCTGTTCTCTTTTTCCTTCTATCTGGCCTGTCAGTATCAGATTCTCCAAGCTCTCCTTCCTTATTGCATGTCCCAGGAACTTCAGTTGTCTCTTCCTGATGCTCAGTATTAATTTCCTTTTTGTTGCCTCATGGTTGCTTGCATGCTCAGTTCCACGATACCCGCATCATCCTTCTGTAGAACCACATTTCCGCTGCTTCAAGTTTTTTCCTCATTTTCGATGATATTGTCCAGTATTCACTGCCGTATTGAAGAACTGACATCACATAGCAAGCCAGCACTCTTTTCTTTGTTTCTGGATCAGCTGCTTTGTTTCTGTTCAGTTTGGCCATTGCAGCTTCCACTTCGGATTTTAATATTTCCGGTCCATCCTCCTCCTTGTGTATTCTCGGTTGTTCTCTCCTGTCGCAAAAAAGATTCTTTATATACTCTTCCCATCGCTGGAGTATTTCCTCTTTCTCCAATATGATTGTTCTATCCTTGGATTTTATGCATCCTGTTGAAGAGCAGGTGCTTTGTCCTGTCAGTTCTCATATCTCTTTATGCATCACTGCTTTATTGGTCCTGCTCAGTCTCTCTACTTTTGCGCAATTGTTGTTGAGCCATTCCTCTTTAGCCTGTCTGAATTTGTTCCTTATCTCCCTCGTGTAGTTTCTTGTACTCTCCTCCATGTCTTGGCGTTATTTTTGTCTCCTTTGCATCATGTGGAGAATCTCTTCAGTCATCCACTCGTTTTATCTTCTGCGTCTGATTTCCTATGGGGCAATGTTGTTCGCTGAGGTCACCATCGCTTCCTTTAGTGAGTCGCATTTTGAGTGTCCTTTTCTAATTTGTTCTTCATATTTCTTTCTCACGCTGTTAGTGTATTCTTTCCGCAGGGTGAGGTTATTCGCAAGCGTGTTGTTTTGCAGCCTTGGTGATGTGCTGGGCTTCTTCATTCTCCGGAGTTTTATCCTTAGTTTGCAAATGACTGTGGCATGGTCACTTCGGCAGTCGGCAACTGGATATGTTTTGCATTGAACTACTGCGTTCCTGAATCTCTTGTTTATAGTTATGTAGTCGATTTGGTTCTTCGTGTCGCCTCTTGGGCTTCTCCATGTCCATAGACGTCGTGGGTGTTCTTGAAACCAGGTGTTAGTAATTACCTGGTCATTTGCTGTGCACCACTGGACCCATTTTTCTCCTCGTTCGTCGCAATCCCCTAGTCCAAAGTTGCCGGTCAAGTCTCCTTCCCTCTCTTTACCTACCTTGGCATTCAAGTCATCCATTATGATCCTAATTTCTTGGCTTTTGCACTGAGCCTTGGCACTGTCCAGTATGGAATAGAATGATTCTATTTCGTCTTCAGTACTTTGAGTTGTCGGCGCATAAACTACTATGATAGCTATGTTGAAGGGCCTTTCCTGTAGGACTCTCTCTGAAAGCTGACAGTATCCAAGAACGCATTTCTTCACTTCTTTCGACCCCTTTTTCGTTGTTTTTGCCTCCTGCATAAATTATCCTATGGGTGTCACTACTGAGGTATCCATTATTAGGCCATCTGGTTTCGCATATGCCTAGGATATTGATCTTCAGTCTGTTCATCTTGTCCACAATTGCAAAGTGTCCTGACGTTCCATGTACCAAAAGTAATTCTTTCTTTGTTGCGCACAGTCGCAGGGTAACGGTCCAGAGACACCTGTTGCTCATGTCGTTCTTTCCCGGGCGAAGGACAAATTTTGGAGTAAAATGTCCCCTTTACGCCGTTGGTGCTAACAGTTGCCGTATGACGGTCAGGTGGCATCTGTTGCTCATGCCGATCGTTACCGAGCAAGGAGTTGTTTCCTTGGGAAGCAACCCCCTTCACGCTGTTGGTTTTCATATATTTGTCGTGAATAACCATGATTAAGCGGTAGGGGGTAGATAGTGGAGGGGTATCCCGTTGCCTTCTCCACGGTGATTTATTGAGACACGACCTCTAGTTAGCTGGCCGTTGACCCCTCAAGAGTTGCTTCCGTCCTTTGTAGGTTCAAATTTTCTTTTTAACCTATAGGGTTGCTAACGTCCCGGTTAAAAAAATTATTAAGTATGTACTTACTATAAGTACAATTGACTAGTCCTGCTGAGAAAAATAAATTTCCCTCCGCCAGAGTGGCTAATACATGTTTTATATTATTTTTTTATGGAATATGCTAAGTGATAACTCACTAGATCTGAAAAGAAAATATTAAAACAGAACATGGAATACAGCAAAGAAAAGAATTCCCCCTAGTCTAAGACATAAAGGAACGATTTCAAAGCAGAAACAAAAATACAAAACATGAACATGGATTAATCGAAGATTTTTTTCTTTTTTTTAACTAGTCTAAACTATAAGAACCTGTCAGTAATAGTTAAGATCAGCATTCGTTACCAGTAATCAAAAGAATGAAATTTCTTTGCATTTTTGACATTTTGCAAAGACGAATCTTTTGACTTGCTTTGGCTAACTCCAGAAAATCTTTAATATACCGACACGGAACTAGAGATGGTAGCACGCGTTTTTTTTTGTACCGGAAGGGGGAGGACATACAAGAACGCTATAAATATTTTTACATTAAAGAAGAGAGAGAAAAAATTACACTTTAAATTCAATGTAAACCTATTCTTTTAGAAACTTGAGACAATGAAAACAATAAAGTCACTCTGAAAAAAATATTTGAAGAAAATGCATAAAAGCATTTCCTCCAACTGTTGTGGAGGAATATCCTGTCTTACCCAGGAATGGGTATGGCCCGGGTTATAAAAGACCGGGACTAGAACGAACTACAGAGAGTTCGTGACTATATGAAAGTCTTCGTTATTAAATGAGAGTCATCGACTTTAGTCGAGAGCCATCGACCTTAGACAAGAGTTAGACGTCACTAGACGGAAGCCTTCTTCTCAAGACAGACGCATACGTCCTATACAGAGACATTGCCTTCTTGATTGTTATTCTTGTTAACTATTCGTTGGTGTACGTGTATTTGGATTATTGCACTGAGGTATAATAATTCCCTATTCATATATCCTCAGTTTTAAGAATTATTTCTTGCACTATTCTTTCTATGTTTATCCCCTCCCGAGATATAACACCAACTAAAGCATTTTCTCCAACTACCACTCCTTAATTTTCAAAATAACCATGAATTAATCTTTTATTTTAAAAAATAAATCATTTTCACTATTTATTTTAACATATTATCTGAAGAGGAACAGTTTTGTTCAGAAACATGAAAAATTTTTGTAGTGATATTATCCTTTTTACAATATTAAGCTCTAGCCTGTATCGAGCACTCATTATAAATGTAAATGCTTGAACAGTAGGTTTTTAATCTATGTGTTTTTTCACATTTTTGTAATATATATATATATATATATATATATATATATATATATATATATATATATGCCATTATAGTCTGAAAAAAATTTTCGATGAATAATGAATTTTTATAAGAATTTTTTAAAAATTATAATGGTTATAATAGTTTTAAAAAATATTTTTAAAATTCTTCAAAGCCTTGTGTCGGTTAGGTTATTAAGTTATTAAGTGAAGACTATACTCACTAATCACAAATCTTTGAGCCAAAACATTTTTTAAATAATTTTTAAATTTTTTTGTGAATAAGATTTTTTCAGCATGATATTTCGTGTTTTACATTAAAAGATCACGTATTTCACGATTTCATTCTTTACAGGAAAAACAAATTTGACAATTATATTAATTCTAGTCAACCATACTTAGCTTATCAATACATCACTCACGTAACAGGTCAGAAGGCTATAACATCTGCGATTAAGAAATACTTTTATTTTAAATTTCATGCTATTATCAAGTAATGTTTGCGTAAATCAGATTAATTTAACTTTACATTTGCTAATTTTCTCAAAATAACGTGTCATATATGTATATTTTGTTTTTGCAAGGTTTTTAAAGCCGAGAATTAACATCTGTTTACAAACTTGTCAAGCTGTTAAATTGGACGAAAAAATGGGAACTTTTGAAAACTCTCAAAAAGTTTAGATTTCAATCAATATAATTTCTATGTGAAATACACCGGAGTATTTTGCTTACTGGAAATAGTAAATTTAATCATTTAGCTTTCAAATGAATGAAAGCTTCAAGAATTTTTTTTATTTTTAAAAACTGGCAAGGCCAGTTTAATAAAGATGCTTGAACTTCAAAGTTTTATCGTCGGAATGTTTATGTTATTATTAGGAAGAAAGATAAAATTATTTTTAATTATTTTAAAAAAATTTAAAAGCTTCAAGAAAACCTTAAAAAAAAATTCTATTTAAAACTTAGGTATTGAAAATGAGTGAAAGCACTAACGTTAATGTAAAGAAACTTACTCCAATAAAGTTCTAAAGGACGAAACGCGTCACACGAAAACCTATTCCACTTGATTATACATATTTCACCCCAATTTGTCCTTGATGTACAAACAATTTATATATCGGTATCCCATATATATATATATAATAAAATATAGCGATTAGAAGTGGAGAAATGCTGAATAAAATAATAATAAAAAGATTGAAAGTATAATGGAGATAACAGAATGCCTGCCAGGTGACCAAAACTAACAACAATAAAACAAAGACCAAGAGAAAAAAAAACGGATAGAAGAAAAAGGGAAAATGTAACATAAACTAAAAACAAAGCAGACCAAAAGACAGACACCGACTTAAACAGTAATAAACAATGCTTTTTGTCTAAGTTACTAAGTTCGGATTGCCATTTAACTTTCAAGCTATCGTCAGGTGATAATAACGCCCAAGGGTTCGTCTATGAAACTTCAGAGTTGAGCTGCTGAATACAACACCAATCATCTAAGTGATAAAATTTATCTATCTATCTATCTATCTATCTATCTATCTATCTATCTATCTATCTATCATTAGTTAGTTTTTGATCATAATTAAATTAGACCAGTACACAGTTATATCAAAAGGTGTTCAAGACATTTATATTTTAGAACTTTTGAATAGTTTTTATTTGGAAATGGGTTATTTCCGCGACCTAAGTTCAGCTGATGATAAAGTTGGTTCACTGTGTAGCGCTAAACAAATTTTGTCCTACATAGATAAGTCTACCATTCGTCCACATTTAGAATATTGCTGCTACATATTGTCTAGTAGTCTAGAGATCCTTGATAAAATATAAAGTATAAATAATGCGATGAGGAAGGCGGGCTTGGAGAACCTGATACTAACAGGCCAGATAGAGGAAAAATGAAACAGGGGAAAATATCGGATAACATAGTTGAAGGACCTGATCAGGTGGATGACGGAACGAGGGTTGCGTGGTGTAGCAGGAGAAAGCATGATAAGAACCACCAGGGATAGGGAGATGTGGAAAGCCATGTTCGCCTACGTCCTGAAAGGACAGGGCACATAGAAGATAGAGAATAGGGGGATAGCATGAGGGTACGCATATATATATATATATATATATATATAACTTTAATCCATAAGAAAAAGTTAACTCACGATTCAGTTAAGAAGTAGGAGTTTTCAAAAAATCTAAAAATAAAAATAGACACAGGTTTTTGTCTGCTTTCTTATTAATCCCACCCCTTTAATTTTCCGTGATGAATATTTGTTTTGAACTTCCACCAGTAAAATATCTTTGTTTCATTTTGTATTTGGCTTTTATAATAAATTGGTTGCTGATGATACGCGAAATTTCTCTTAGAAATTTTTCGTAGAAATGGGCATACAACAAATTTGAACATCGGAATTTGTTTTATTTTATATATATATATATATATATATATATATATATATATATATATATATATATATGTAAATTCAGATAACACCTGGAGGGGAAAAAAACAGCCATTTTCAACATGTCATTTTAAGACATGCATTCTCAGCCCCATTTAATATTCAAAATACAATGCCAATTCCTGTTTACCAATTCTTACTGAGCTATATCTACGATATATATATATATATATATATATATATATATATATATATATATATATAGTTTTAAAGTTGCTATATTTATAGAGCTACAGTACTCAATATCGTCGATAGAGCTTGAAGATGGCATTGGCTCGTGAAACTGACAGTCACCATGCAGACCAATTTGTTGATATAATAAATTTAACCATATTTAGGTGTCCTACTACTGAGACATTGTTTCGTGTTAGGACAAGCTTACTAGATAAATATATTCGACATTCGGTTTCCTCGGTATTGGGGTAACGGTTAGCGAGCTAGTTTTGTCTGACTATTACTACTGAGTAGTGAGTTTAATCCTAACTAGGTGCTTCATATTTGTGACATTATGCCTAAGCCGAGAAAAATAACTAAACGTTTTAAAGGCTCCTTAAGCTTTTTTTCTCGTCCATCGTTTTCTTATGCTAAAAGGAGAATTATCAACAATGGCGCCATTCAATAATGCTTTGGAAAACATTTCTGAAGTATTACATGCGTCACAGAAGGATAACGCTGAACCGAGCATGCTAATCTTATCACTTTAATTCTTTTGCATATAATTGTTCTCTTGTACAAAGTCTGATAAAAAGTATCGAAACTGGTGTTATAAAAAGAAAACTACAGAACAGAGTAATTCGGCATTTAATCTCCTTCGTAATTGGTCCCTTCTGAAGTCCCACATTTTATACAGCAGTATTTCTATTGATGGGAGCAATAATAGAATTCGTTTTTGGGGATAGCGTGCAGCTACCTCGCTGCATTCTCGTGGATTTCCTCGAAGTATTGAAATAGCGTTCCTTTCAAGTGAGATATGATTTTTGGGAAAAGGAAAGAGTCGCAAGTGGCAAAATCTGGGAATTTATGGTGGTTGTCGGGTTTGGGTAATGTTTTCATTGGCCAAAAACTGCTGTAAAAAGCCATGATCACTGATGGAAACTGTGATGTGGTGAGACGACTTCACTCTGCACACTTTCTTTCCATGCCCTGCTATAAACAACGGAAGTAAGTGAGAACGTTATCACTTAGTGTGCATGCACGCCAGAGTCCAGGGTTTATTTGTGCCAAACAATTTTAGTCTGTGTCCTTTAGATAAGTTGTTATTGCAACAGCCCCGATACTTTTTGATCAGATATCATCCATGTAGATATCGAATACAAATTGTCATAACAATGGTAAAAATAGTTTTTTTCTTATAAGGAAAAATTCAGTATTTATTGAACGAATAATTAGTGATAGTATCGGTGGAGATTTCTGAAATCTTTTTCTTAAAACGTTTCTTTGAGGAAATTATATTTCTCAAGACCGCTTAAAAAGTTATAGCTCTTTTTATTATTGACGTGAATTTCCTTCTAAATTCTTTGCTTTTGTCAATAGAGAAACTTATATTCTTGGTTATATCATCATTTTATCTCCTAATTACATATGGTACCCATTTTAATTGTTCTTGCTATTGGAAGTGTTCAACGGATTCAATTTTTTCTTATTTAATAAAGCTCTTTGTGATTTTGTAGGGACAATTTATTTCTATTTTGAGGAAGGATCGTCTTTTTTAAAAATTTATAGGGTTTATTCGCTTGAAGCCATTTTTAACATTGAAATGGGAAAACGACTATATACAGATGGTAGTTTAGACTTTTCTGTACAAGTTGCATGACATCATATGAAAGTCTCGATCTGACGTATCAATTTAAGAACCTGACTCGAGTTTTCAGATCAATATTTTAGTTTTGTCGCATCTTATGGCGGTGAATAAAACCACACTTAGTGCAACATATCCTATATTCAATTTCTGTTAATTCGTTTGAAGCCATTTTTAACATGATTAAAAAATCATGAGAAATAAAAAGAAGCAAAATCCAGTAAAGATTAATAATTATCACCGTCCCCTTTTGTATCATAAACAATGCTAGGAAGAAATGACTTGTAATGTATTTGGTGAAGCTTTTCAATAATCCTTTGGAACCTAATTTTGTAAAATCTGCTGAAATTGCAATCATGTAGCGTTTCCATATCTCATAGGCAATATCTTCGAAAATGTTTTCCAATTAAATTGATGCTAATACGCAAACGAAATCACATGCTTGAAAATAGTTCCAAAACTTGCATTAAATCTGTCAAACATATTTTCATGCAAGAAAATTTGGTAAAAATTGTCTCGATTCTTTCGAAAGACACGGAAGACAGTAACGGCTTACAAAATGGATAACAAAAAGTCCTGTTCGTTAAAAAAAAAAAGAATAAAATAATAAAATGAAATTAAAGATAATTATTTTTATAAAAGCTAATATATTAGCTTATATGAATTGACTAGGTACTAGGTAACTTCACTAATTCGCTGAAAAAACAGCATAGTATGAATAAAAAACACCAATATCAATAAAATATAAGTTTTTCCACCGAAATGTTTATGTTATTATTAAGAGAAAAGATCAAAATATTTTTTAATTATTAGAAAGAATTAAAAATATTTTAAGAATATTTTTAATTCTTTCTAACACGTTCAAAATATTGGTCAATAACCTTGTTTTGATTTTCGTTAGCGAGAAACCAAATTGTTAAGAGAGTTTACAATGGCTAATGTAATATTACGTAACTCAGTTTTTTTTCCGGTGAAAAACACATTAATTTGGAAATTCTTGGAAAAAACAAATAATTGAAAGATTTTAATGAAGCTTTCAGGACTTATTCACAAATGAATGAAATTATTTTTGAAATCATTATCTTAAAAAATCTTGGTAAAAATATTTTTACATCTGTTACCCCACTCCATATAAATTCCATGAAATTTAAAGAAATCAAATTTTGTAAGGAAAATTGGTTTTATTAGTTAAACGCAGGACTCATTGTGGAATATAAATCATCTATTATTTTTTTTTTCAAATATTTGGCTCTTTTTCCAAAAATCTGCTCCCATTAGCAAAATAAAAAATGCAATAAAACTATGACATTTAATTATAAAAACTTTTAGTTGCTTTAATAAATAATATATATATTAAGGAACATTATAGTGTGAAGAAAAAATTTCGTTTAATAATGAAATATTAGAAGAATTATTTTCATTTTTTTTAATTATAATAATTTATAAAGTTACAAAAATATAAATACTTCAAAGACTTGTAGGTGTTCGGTTATTAAGTTATTAAGTGAAGATTTTATTTACTAATCGAAAATTAAAATTTTAATGCAGATCGTCAAGTCATCATATTTTTAAAATAAGTTTTTGTATTTGAAGTTTTTTTGTATGGTGATTTCTATGTGTACATTAAAAGGCCATGTGCTTCACGGTTTCTTCCCCTTATATGAAAAAATTTCGAGACAATTATGTCAATTCTGGTCACCATAGCTTATCTCAAATCTGTCCGTCATCATACGTCAGCCATTTACAAGAAACGTCAGAGATCAAAGTTCCATGATTAAGAAATAGGTTTATTCTAAATTTCATGCTCTAAATAAGTGATACTTGTGTAAACCAGATTAATTTAACTTTAAATTTGCTAATATTTCCAAAATAACGTGTCACGGATATATATTTTATTTTTGCAATATTTTAAAAACCGAGAATTAACTTTTGTTTACAAATGTGTCGATCATTCAAAAATGGCCGAAAAATTGAAAACATTTTTAAAAGTTGAAAAATTTAAGTTTCCAATCAATATGATTTTTATTTGAAATACACCAGAGTATTTTGCTTACTGGCAATTATTAAATTCAATCAGTTAGCTTTCAATTAAAACTAAAATAAAATCGTCAAAAAACTTGTTTATTTTTCAAAATTCAATTTAAAATTTTGGTATCGAAAATGAGTAGAGGTACCTAGAATTTGCAATCAATCTAGAAATAGAATCCGTTCTTGGCGCTGTACTATCAGTAAATTTAAATATTGCTTTATGAGAATTAGCTTAGTGGAGGAGGAAATCATCTAAAACAGAAATATTGAGACCATATGGATTTTTGATGTGGATTATTACCTTTTGGCTAAAGATGAAAACTCTTAATGCAAACCCAGAAAAGTGTTTAGTGTCAGTCAGTTAAGTGCCATACGTGATACACGCTTTTCCTAGTATTATACTGTAGGGATTTATTTTTTTAGCCCGTGGGACTGGTATCCTAGTTAAAGTTGATGAGGAACCAGGAACAAAAAGTCAGTCAGTTAAGTGCCATACGTGATACACGCTTTTCCTAGTATTATACTGTAGGGATTTATTTTTTTAGCCCGTGGGACTGGTATCCTAGTTAAAGTTGATGAGCAACCAGGAACAAAAAGTCAGTCAGTTAAGTGCCATACGTGATACACGCTTGGGCAATCATGTCTCGAAAGAGACATGACTGACTGAGCAGAAGATTATCCCACAGTAGGATTACCATTGCTTTCTGCAGTAAACTGGTTGCCAGCCAAGGCTATAAAACTCAATCTGTTCTATTATTTAACCCATAACTAGAGGGAAGAGACGGATTAATATATTTTCCAAGGATATTTGCGCGTAAGTGAATGCGAGGAATTCAACTGGAATTCGAACTTGGCTCCCCTATTTGTCGCTCCGAGTCGATATCCACTGCACCACAACGCACATGTTTAGTGTACAATTCATAAAATGAGAACTGTTAAATACTGATCCTCAGACATCTGGATTCCACCGATAAAGGATGACAATATACGTTGGGTGGGAAAACTTTTAGCTTACAAGCTTGTCGCCAGGACGGGGCGGCAGGAAACCTTTTGCTTCCAACTACACATGACAATGATGCAAATCAATTATAGTGTTGAAATTTGTATTCGTTTTACCCCTAACTTAAAGGCCGCCCTTACCTAAAAAACACACTGGCAACAGACCCGTACTTTTCCTATTTTATTTTTAGTAACATCGGGAATCCTTTGATAAAATCATTTAAATAATTGGAAGAAGACCTCTAACAATAAAGTTTACTTTAATTTTGTCTAAGTAACAAATATACTTGAAATCATAATTTCATATATATATTTCGTACAGATATATTTCGTAAATTTTGGAGGACGGATTTGACACTTAAAGTTATCTCTAATACCAAGAAATTGAAAGGTAAATAGCTGTAAAGATCATTGTTAATCTTATGAGCTGAAACTCGTGTATTCAAAAAATAAAAATAAAAATAAATAAATAAAAAAAAACAAACAAAAAAAAAACTATTAACCTTGTTAAAAGTATTCGTGGTATAAGTAAACAAAACTAAAAAAAAAAAAAAAATGGAAGCTACTGACGGTAAGAAAACTATTCGTACAATGGTGGTATAAATTTCACAAACAGAAAGCGCTGGTTGTTTTTGCATAACGTACAATTTGGCTATTTGGCTCAAAGACTAAATGTTTTTATAAAATTAATTAAAGAAACTATTTCCCTTTCATCAATCTCCATAAAGTTTTTTTTTCATAAAAAGATTAATCTGAATGAAAAAAAAAATACTTACGTATATTAAGGAAGGAAAGATTTCAGATCGTTGCTTCAATTAGACACGGACGCAGAAGAGCAGTTGAAACACAAGACAAAACGGTCGGTTTGGTCCCTTTTATATATATTATGAACTAATAACGAACTTATCTCTTCGGGCGCAAGAATAAAAGAGGTGTGAGTGGGGAAAGACTAATCTAATATTTGTATCAAACAGTAACAATTTATGATAATTAAATAGTAGGCCAATCAATCATGGCGTTTCCTAAAAGTGACATATTTATCTCTTAGGTTTGAAAGATGAAGTAATTCGTACAATAAAAAGCGAGAGCTTAAATGAGGTCGGTTAATGCTATGCGGAAAGAAATATATAAAGAAAGAATCTATTTCTGCTGCTTGTTGACTGGTTTGAATATCAGGCATTTTTTTCTGGCAGGCACCAAAGTAGAAATGTTTCCTATGAATTCCATCTTTATTAATTCATATGGGAACAAGTGGGGGAAGTTGATAATGATGGAGAAGAGGTAAAATAATATTAATAAGAATATTTTATGAAATAATTAAGGCCGAATAAAGAAATAAAATATAAGCAAAAATCTAGGACGAATATAAAAAATGAAAAAAAAAAAAAAAGAAAGAAAAAGAAAATATGAGAGAAATGTCAATACTGAAATAAATGTTAAAGCCGAGTTATCTAGCTGTAAGTAGATGTATGCAAATTCCAAGAACCAGACAGTCTTGGTTATTAAGCTGATGTTATACCAACTGTACCCTGGTGACGAAGAGGTAACGAATTAAGCTCGATGAAGTGCGCCGCTCCTCACGAATTCCGTGGTGGAACTAATCCAAGCTCCTTTGCCCATAGGATAGTGCCTCCCCAAGCAACGACTTCCGCAACCAAAGCCGCTACATCCATAGCGATATAATTCAAGAAGTAGTAGGACGATTTGAACAATTATTAAGTAAATCATCGAGCTTTATATTCTACCTCAACAGAATGCAGAAAGCGTTACAAAGACTTACAAAGTTTTTCACATACATACATTCAAAAATAATCGTCTATTACTTTTTTTTCTCCACATACATACATACATTCAAAAATAATCGTGTATTGCTTTATTATACCTAACACATATATGAACCGTAAGAATCAACTCCAAACATTCCGATATACTGTATCTGTAAAAATGTTTCAATTTTTAATTTCTCATCCTTAACTAGATCTCTGGAGAAGCTTTAACAAAAGCGAAAAATGTCAGATTGAGACAAGTTTCTTTATTTATTTCTTTATTTTTTTCATCATATTGTCTGATTTCGATTCATATATTCAATATATATATATTTCATGCATTATGTAATCATCAGTGGCTTATTATGAACTGACCGTTCGGGGATTTTAATTTTTGATTCTTGCATTATTCATTATATATATATATATATATATATATATATATATATATATATATATATATATTAATTGTATAATTTCATTTGTTTAGAACTAAAACTTAAATATGAAATTGGAAAAAGTAAAATCTTATAAGTTAAATAAAATCAAAATATTTTTAGAGCAGCAGTTATAGGTTTTGTGACTATTGGTCAAGAGGGATCACTCCTTTTTTATTTTAGTGGAAAAGAAAATACATTAAGAATGAAAAAAATATAGTAGACATTATTAATACCAATAATGTAAAAAGGTCTACATAGAAGAAACTATGTTAATCCGGGTCAACATCTCCAAGGCTTCGACAGGGTTTGGCACTCTGGCCTCCTATGCAAACTACGCGGTTATGGTATTACCGGTCGCCTAATCCAATCTTTCTTAAATAACCGCAAAATGAAGGTCGTTCTGAATGGGCGTGCCTCTTCGTCCTACAGCACGAATGCTGGTGTCCCACAGGGCTCTATCCTGGGCCCGACGCTCTTCCTTATTTTCATCAACGACCTCCCAGATGAGATCAAGTCCCAAGTAGGCATCTACGCAGATGACACTACAATATACTCCCGCACCAGTAAGAAACCTGTCGTGGCGGACAGACATAATCTCGCTGCTGACCTTGAGCGGGATCTACACTCTGTGGTGAACTGGGGTAAGAAGTGGCTTGTCAGCTTCAATTCATCTAAGACCAAGCTGTTGTCTGTCAACCATTACAGGCAACCTCTCCTGCCTCCCATAAGCATGGACCAAGCGATTCTCCCGGAGAGTAATACACTATGCCTCCTCGGACTTACCCTGTCCTCAGACCTCAAATGAAACCACTATATTGAATCCAGAGCAAAATCTACTGCTAAGAAGGTTGGGTCACTATGTCGATCCAGGGTGTTTTTTTATCACCCGTCACAACTTGCTTCAAAAAGGACGAATTTTCATTGCGTTTATTCAGCAAATCAGAGATAGAAATGCGATTCAAAAGATTCTTTTCACGCAGATCATTTGGTACCCAAACATTGTAACGATTTGAGTACCCAAGTTTCAGCAAGTGTTTATGGATGGTGGATTTTGGTACATTTAGTGTTCCTACCAATTCTTGTGTTGTATAATGCGGATTATTCTTAAAGGTTGGGTTACTATATCGATCCAGGATGTTTTTTCCACCTGAATCCATCCTGCATATATACAAGTCAACCATCCATCCGTGCATGGAGTACTGCTGCCATTTATGGTCAGGTGTCCCTGCCGTTCTCCTCAGTGTTCTTGACAGGCTCCAAAGGAGAGTCTGTAATGTGATAGGTACTGATCTGGCGGCTCGACTGCAGCCACTTCCCCATCGTCGAAATGTGGCCTCCCTTTGTCTGTTCTATAAATATTTTCATGGCTTCTGCTCAGACGAACTTAAGTCACTGATGCCTCCTCAACAGGTGTTTACTCGTGCAACCAGACTGGCAACTGGGTCCCACCCATTCACAGTCAGGTTAGCCAAATGCAGACGACAATTCTACTCCTGCAGTTTCTTCTCTCGCACTTCCCACCTGTGGAACTCGCTCCCGTATTCTTGCTTTCCTGACGGCTACAACCTCCAGAAATTTAAATGCAAAGTCAATACTCATCTACTAACCACTGGACTCTAGCTCTCTCCCCACCCCTGTATAACCTTCCCTTTCTCTCCACCTATGTATCTGTCATCGCACCTGCTTTCTCAGCTTTCTATTGTTCCTTTCTAACTAGTTTGTACTCCTCACTCTTTTCTAATTAATCCTTTTACATTTATGTAGACCCCTGCACATCAGTGGCGTTTCCGCCTTGCTCGGGGTGAAATGATTAAACACACACACACACACACACACACACACACACACACACACACACATATATATATATATATATATATATATATATATATATATATATAATCAATTTTAAAGAACAATACAAATTCGCAAACAAAAGAACAAAATTCATTTACAAATGCACACATAAAAACAAATTCTTATTATGCCACCTAAACCCAGATCACGACTAAAGAGTTTACAGCCCATAACATAAATTTAATAAAACTTATTTGAAATGATAGATTTTAAAATCGAAGAAAATATATTAAATAAATAAATAAAAATAAAATAATAAATAAAACAAAAATAAAATAAAATAATATTTATTATTTATTCTTTATTAAATAATTAAACTGAACCTTAGTACTATAAATAAATTAATCTAAATCATTAGCCCTATAAAAATAACTGCAAAAGCAAAAACATCACCCATCATTTCCCCCAAATTCTCAGCAGCCTGTATATAGAGATCCCAAACAAAGAAAAGTAACACATGGTCTGATGATCACTTAAAGTGTGAAACTGATATTTACAATGCAGTCTTGATTTTTGTGTCCACAGTACGGACACTCTATTCTCATAAATAGAAAAATGTAGTCGAGTAGGAATATTTCTAACATATTAATTATTATCGTGAAGTTTGTCACTTAGCTGAGCAGTGTTGTGCCGACTTCGAAGTTTCGTGAAGGCATTATAGTGATGTTTTCACTCTTCAGGGTTTTTTTTGTTTTTATGCTGCTGTTTCCCCAATTGTTTTCGTATTTATATGAAGTTTGATGCAATTTGGTATCTTTTTGTGTGAGTGATTCTTTATGCTTGATGAATGCTGTTTTGATCCGCCAGTCTTAGGAGCTTGTTTGAGATAGACAGCACAGAAACCTATTTTTAAAGTTTCTTATCCTTCCGTGGTTTTATTCAACTTCATATTGTTTGTTTATATCGAATAGCATGATTTGATTGATTTGTTTGTTTAGAGGCATATCAAATCCTTATGAGTCTTCTAATGGCGAAATTTAATTTTCTTGGGAGGTTAGACGTAATAATAATATGATATGTTGTTCTGATTTCATGATAGATAATACTCAGCTCTTGTGCATATACATATTTGTGTAGACATAATTACCAGAAGCGGTGATGTGTGTGTTTTACGTTGTAACTTTGTTGAAACTATATTTTGGAATACAGTTTGTTTTTTTCTAAGAAATTGTAGAATATTATATGAATTAATGTCATGAAAAAGTTCTTTTATGTCATTTTTTGGTTTATTTTTGGCAGTATATCAACCTCTTTGGGTTATTTAACGCCAATTTTATGGCTTCAACTAAATATGTTTTGAATGCAATTGTATGTCTTTAACTACAGATAAAATGTATTGTTGCTAATTTTTTTAATATAAAAATTCACTACTGTTATTTTTACTATATTTTTCCTTATCTGATCTCTATCTGAAAAAATGTTATTTCATCTAAAGAACTATTTGAATGTTAATATAGAATCAAAACTATAGAAAATATGAAAATATTCTTTGTTTGCGGAGAAACTTGTATTTTATTTAGGAATGGGACTCAGTTATTCCCGTTTAGCCTCCTGTTTTTTTTAATATAGGTTATTCGCATATTTTCTTTAAATATTTTTTTCGGGTAGCATACGTTGAAATACCTTTTTAATACTTAAATGACTATTAAAATTTCCAATTACCCACCATTTTATGTTCAGTTGCCCATCACACATCTAACAGTTTAAATCGCCCACCGGTGGGCGATATCACCCAGGTTGGGTAACCCTGCGTTATTGAGCCATTACCAGCGAGGTAGAGGTAGCAAATGTATAGGATTCTGTTTGCTAAGATTCTGACATTAAGGGATATTTATAATGTGCATTATTTATATTTTCATTACATTGATAATACTTTTGAGTCAATGAACAATTCCACACAGTTTCATATTTTAATAATCTTTTAAACAAGCACTACTACTGCTAAGGATCTTGTTAATGTTCTTGTCTGTACTTTTTTTTTTTATTATTGTACCCAAGTTTCCAATTATTATTGATAGATCAGTAGTTTTAAGGTGTTACATTTTCAGCTTTACCGTCAAGATTCTTTTTTTTATAGTTATTCAACAAATATATTTTTTCTGATTGCATTGTCGTATCTATGAGATGGCAAATATTTTGTTTGTAATCTTTAATCACTTAAATCTTTAATCACTAAATCTAGTCTATGAGCTTTTATATGACAGTAAGTATTAATGGTAGTATCCTGAAGAATAATAACTTCATGGCCTTCTATAACTGGTTCAATGTGATGTCATCATTCAGTATGTGGTATAATTATTATATTTTTTCTCTTCTTTCAGACGGTTTTTAGTTTTTAATCGTAGATCTTATTGTATTATGGGTTCGAATCATTCATTACTTTATTATTGCGCTTATTTATATTTTGGGTAATATATTATCGAAATAATAAACTTGTTGGGTAGTCAAGATGGACGTCATAGTATATTATCCTATTGCCTAGAGCATCAACCGTTTATAACGAGGCCATTGCAAAACTGACAGAGAGAAACACAGATAAAAGGTCGTTCAGGGCGCCGAACATCCTCGCAATGGCCCTGTTGAAATTCCTTCATTCAATAAATATATACCATGGAAACATAATGACTTGCAATGTACTGAGAGGAAGACAGCAGCTATAGCAACGTCACACAATCAGAGATGCAGAAGATATTGTTATAGAATAATTATGTCTTAAATGTTGGACACCAAAAATGCATACGTACGTATACACTCAAATTCACAAAATCAAACACACACGTAACTTGATATCTATCTTATAGTAACATTTAAGAAGTTAATTGCATAGGCATTCGGAGAAAATAAGAAGGGATATTTGAAATATATATCAGGAGCAACTCCAAGTTTTTTTGCATAGGAACAGGAAGTTGGCATTATATAAAATAATTGTACAACTTCTTTATACTTTATTGCTAGAGTTGAAAACAAAACAGAAAACTAAATTTGTCTTCTTGGCATCAATTTATGAACATGCTATTAAGTTAAGTTAATAACCGTAATGCGAATTGTTTCAATGTGAGACGGAATCTTGAGGGGATGTTTCCCTCATCACTAATCTTAACCTCTTCAAGTCGTGGGCCAACCGTCGTCTATTCGACATCTCATAATATTCAACCTTTGCTCATTCTCTTTATGCACTTACAATATCCACCATTTAATAACTCTCTACCTTGAGTGGCACTTAAGTCTTGTATTGAATAATCAGTAGTGAAACGAGTAATTATTTAGTTGTTGATTTTCAAAATAAACCAGAAAATTTAATTTTTCTGATTTTATTTAAGTTTTATATGCAGGAAAAATCTATCGCTCTTATTTCAGAAATTAAACACAAACGAAAGGCAAACATTGTGTTTTTAAAATCAAAATGTTTACAGTAGAATAATACATCTATGGAAAATATTTTATGAGATGGTCAAATAAAAAAAATATAGAACAGGAATCTTAAAAACTTAGCTATCTAAGATTAAATATTGTATGAGATTTAGCAGCCCCCACTATTTTTATTTCATGACGTCGTGCTAGTATTGTGTAAACTAATGTATATATAAAAGAGTTTAAGTCCAAATGTCTTGTCGACCCTGGGAAGGAGAAAATGACCTGATCTTCATCACATCCCCAAGCTAGCACTGATATTAAATGTAGCCTTACTGTAGCTAGTCTCGTGTATCAAATATATTTTCGTTTTTTTTTAATGTTTTTTAAGTTTATTTGATAATCTACATCAGTCATGGACAGTGTCCCGCAGGCCATATGCGGCCTGATTGGCTTTCTGAATGCCACGCCTAATTTCATGAGGAAAATAACGTTTGTTAAAATGTTGTCTGTATTTCTTCTGTCCTCACTTGTTCCCGCACACACGCACGCACTTATTAAGTATAATGATTTCCTTGCAGATAACGTTTTCATCATTTTAAATCATTGGCGATGTTCACTAAAGTAAATCATTTGTGTCAACATCTTTTGCTTCAGAAACAGGAAATGTCAATAATAATAATTTTTATCTAGAGAATAAATGTACTTCTTTTGCATGTATCGTTGAATGAAGAAATAGAAACAAATCACACGCAGCACTGTATATTAATCGCTGATGCATTATCAGTGACATACCAAGATTATATATATATATATATATATATATATATATATATATATATATATATATATATATATATATAATTATAGAAGGAATCTTCTCCAAAGAAAAAAAATGACTTATTCCCATTTTTAAGACAGATATTGATGCGCATGGTATTTTTTTTTTTTTTTGAAAATTGTTGTGATATCTTTAATGAATATTTCTCTCGATTTTGTTTTTAGTAGTGCGGTCCACCTTCTGATGTACTGTAACTCGTACGGCCCGCTGTTTGAAAATGGTTGCCCATGCCTGCTCTTCATATTGAAGGGATGCATCCTTGATAAAGAAGCGCTTAAAAAACAAACAAAACAAAAAAAACAAAACAAAACAAGCAAAACAAAAAACAAATGAAAAAAATGAAAGAAAGATGTTTAGCCATTTGGTTAGGTTTTTCTTTTAATCTGTTCTCCCCCAAGCAAGATCACAATGCCACTAAGATGTAAGATGATACTCGGAGTGACAGAAAATGAAAAGATTTTAGAAGGGACCGGAAACTTGATTCTAAAGAGGAAACAAAGGATAAACCAGTACACTTGTTCAAAAGACCGGAGAGGGATGTGAACCGGGCAATAGACAAACCTACCTAGTTCTATTTAGGGGGAAAATAATTACTAAATAAAATTTCAGATTTCAAAAAGAGACGTTAGAATTAAAATAAGCTATAGAATGAATCGGAAACACAATCTTGAACAGAAAACAAAGGATATGCTTGTAATCATTTTCAAAAGACTAAAGATAAGTGTAAAGCGGGCGATAGACAAAGCTATCTACTCATATTATTAGAAAATGAGTCAGATCGAGAGCTTTTCAACAAAACTCGAGAACAGCGTGGCTCGGATTGTGGATTTAGATATCACGAAGAATGCTGGCACGCTCCACAAGCTCAAGGGCAATGATAACTCTGGAAGATTATTTGGCTAAATTCAATCACTCTTGGTCATGAAGGTTCTTTTGAACAGACGCGCTTCTAGATCATTTCTCATTAATGCAGGGTTTATCTTTGAAGATACGTTGTTTCTTATTTTCATCAACCACCTTTCTGTAGTCATCAATTCTCAACAAGTTATTTATGCTACATAACTATTTATTCGTGTCTTAGTAAAGTCCGACAGGTACGACAATGTAAAACTGGCAGTTACTCTCTCGAAAATGATCTCCAGTCAGTGGTTAACTGGTGACAAGGAATTACTTGTAAATTTCAACGCCTCCAAAAGAAAACTGTTAACCTTTAATCTCCATAGGTAATCCTTTCTGCTTTCCATCAGCATAGTTAATGCTAATCTCCAGGAGAACAACTCTTTGTTAATTCTTGGGCTTATGTTTTCTACTAACATACAGTGGAAATATATTGAATCAATTACTAGGTCTGCTGCAGGGAAAGTTGGTTCACTGTGTTGTGCCATACACAATCTTTGTCGTCATAATCCATCTTTCAAATTTGTAAATCTACAATCCGTCCATGCCTTGAATATTGTGGTGCAGTGGATATCGGCTCAGAACGAGAAATCGGGAAGCCGAGTTCGAATTCCAGTTGAATTCCTTGCATTCACTTACGCGCAAATACCCTTGGGAAAGGTATTAATCTGTTTCTTCCTTCCAGTTATGGGTTAAATAACAGGACAGATAGGGTTCTATAGCCTTGGTCGGCAATCAGTCTACCGCGGAAAGCAATGGCAACCTACTGCGGGATAATTTTCTGCCC
The DNA here is from genome assembly GCA_037127315.1 of Ascarosepion bandense. NCBI lineage: Eukaryota > Metazoa > Mollusca > Cephalopoda > Sepiida > Sepiidae > Ascarosepion > Ascarosepion bandense. Next base: position 1,438,038 of record JBBBDQ010000574.1, read on the forward strand.
AGTCAGTCATGTCTCGTAAGAGACATGATCGCCCAAGCGTGTATCACGTATGGCACTAAACTGACTGACTTGAATATTGCTGTCATATCTGGTTTGGTTAGGCTGACATATATCTTGAGATTATTAAAAAAAAAGAATGTTTTGTAATGTAATCGATCCTGATCTGGCGTTTTGACTCCAGTCACTTTCCCGCCAACGTGACGTGGTTTCCCTCTGTCTTTTCCACAAATTATTTTCATGGCAGTTGTTCTGATGAACTTTTCTCCGTAGTGCCTCGACTGCTTGAATTTAAGCGTACTATCAAATTTGGCAACTAGGTTTCACCGTTTTATTGTTGAACTAACAAGATATATTATTCTTATAGCTTCTTTTCTCGTACTTTTCTCTTGTGGAAATCTCTTCTGATTCTTTTTTCCCTATCAACTACAATCTTCAAAAATTCAAATGCAACGCCAATCACCATCCTCTGCCTTGCTGAACCCTGTTTTTTATCGTCCTTTCTCCTCACTAAAAACTTCTCATTCTCTTTCACTCCAGTAACCACTGGCGTCTTAGTGGCATTATCACACGTGAAGTGGTTAAAGACAGTACTTTCAATAATTTTAACTGTTTTGAAAGGTTTCAAGTGCTGATGATGAGGTTCTGACGAAAATTTCTAACCATAATAAATGGTCGTTCACATCTAGAATTTATTTTAACAAGTTTTTGACTTTACATTTAGTTATTGTATCATTTCCTTCAACTTCCCAATTTCTGCAAGGAAATGTGTTTGAGGTACTTCTTTTCTCCTCGCTAGACTCCCACCCCAAGACAAAAATATATTCGTCATCTCTGGCAGTAAAAAAAAAAAAAGAAAGAAAAAATCATGGCTATTCAAAATTTCCCCATTTGTTTTGTTTTCGATAATAACAAGAGTGAAGCACTGTATTATTTTCCAAAGCCGATTTCTAATATTTCTCCAATGCAGCTACGTCAGATTTCTTTTTGTTGCGTGCATATTCATTTTGAATTGTTTACAGTTTGTTCATATCTATCTATCTATCTATCTATCTATCTATCTATCTATCTATCTATCTATCTATTAACTTAGAGAGTTCAAAGCCGTAGGAACGTGGCGACCAGAGTCAACTGAAGTAATAGTTTTCTATTACAGGCGTCATGGCTATCTATCTATCTATCTATCTATCTATCTATCTATCTATCTATCTATCTATCTATCTATCAAATTTTCATGATGGATAAGGGATCAGTCAACAGTTAATACAAATTATTGATCTTCAGTATGTATCCATAACATGTAGCTTTTACCAGACTAAGCTTAGATTAGTAAATCTTTGGATTGATTCTAGCCTAAATTAGTGCATGTACTATGAAGCCATGCTACCATGAATATATTTATACGTATATTTAGACATTTGCTGGTCAATATTTACAAAGCTAACATCGCAGACCATTGCTAATGAATGAATACCTCATTATTGTAACGATGAATCAAATTAATAGCTACTTATATAACGACTGCTATATTCCATTATATTAATAGTTTCTTTTTAAATAGTAAAAATCAGAGAACAAAAATCGAACTAGTGAATGTTAATTGCATTGAATTAATCCATTAGCAGTCATCTAAAAGCAACAATAGCGTTGCTGCTGATGGCCGCAAAAGGCTCGTCAGCGGGAAAATATGATTCCGCTCAAAAAAAAAAAAAAGAAAAAAAAGAAAAAAAAGAAGATGAATAAATAAATAAAAAAAACATCCGAATAAATGCTTAGACTGGTCTCCGTAGTAGATTGTGGAGATCGAGATCTTATATATATATATATATATATATATATATATATATAATCATTCTTTTTAATTTCTTTTATTCCTGTTGATAGTTGAATCCAGCACCAGGCAGCAGTAATAATGCACTCGTGATAATCTAACTGAATACTGATCTATCAGACAAGCTTGTTAAACATTGTTCAAAACCAGACTTTCAGATATCTTTGTTGAGTGGTTTATATATATATATATATATATATATATATATATATATATATATATATAATAAAAACATAAACTTCTCGACCGTCTATATCAAAAGCAAGCAACCAACAGTCAAGTGCTATACGTGATACACGCTTTGGGCGATCATGTCTGGAAAGAGGCGTGACTAACTGGGCAGAAGGTTGCCATTACTTCCTGCGGTAGACTGGTTGCCGACCAAGGCTATAGAACCCAATCTGGAGGGAAGAAACGGATTAATACCTTTTCTGAGAGTATTTGCGCGTAAGTGAATGCAAGGAATTCGACTGGAATTCGAACTCGGCTCCCCGATTTCTCATTCCGAGTCGATATCCACTGCACCACAACGCACAACGCACAACCAACCAACCAACCAACCAACCAACCAACCAACCAACCAACCAACCAACCAACCAACCAACACACACAAAATAGGATTTATTCCTAGTATAGCAGCAATGTTTCAAAATGCATTTGAGTCACTAATATTTAACACCATTTTGCAATTTACCATCTCTGGTTATCCCTCTTACATTGGAAACGCTTGATTCCAAAACTACAACGGTTAATTTTAAAATACTTACAGCAGAATGTGTTCTCGTAAGTTTGAAAATTCACCCCTGAGTATGATTGTAGTGGACGAAGCGTCCACTTACTAATTTATGTTTATGAGTCGACTCGACGTAACATGTGGTCATAATTTGAAGCAGGTTTTAAGGAAGAACAAAAAGGCGAAAGTAACCAGAAAAACAATGTATTGACAAAGGTTACATGGGGTTGAGAGAGCATGCATAAGAAAGTGAAAAGGAAAGAGTCATTCCCCTTCGTCTGTTCGTAGAAACAAAATAAGATGTATGAAGTTTTTACTCTAGCTGAAAGAAAGGTTTGTACAATCGTTAAGATTGTCGTAAAGAGTTCAAAGTTCAAATCCTTGATGAAGAAAGTCAGACAGAAGACAAAGTTCTGTGTCTGTGTGTGCGTTGAGTAGGGAGAGAGAGAGACTTACATGCGAATGTAGCAGTCTGTGGATTTCTACTGACGAAGGTTGGAAAAATTGTGAATTTATGTGTAGAAAGTTATTTTATGCAAAGTCCTGTTTGAATGAAAGTTAATGTGCATAGTGTTAATGTCGGAGAAGAAAAATAAAAGAAATTTGCGCCACTAATTGCTACACGCAATTAGCGCGCGTGTGTTTGTGTGAGTTAGGGAGACATGTTTGCTCTTGTCCCGGGACGAAATCCTAACTGACTACCACGTGATGTTCTTCGCTTTTATTGGCATCGTTTTAGGCGGGAAAAGTCATCACGTGGAACACCGAGTGACCATGCGTGTGTGTGTGTGTGTGGGTGTCAATGTATGAAACCCCACATGATCTCGGAGGAGACCAAAAGTGCTTACGACGCCTTCCTTGGTTAATTTTAAATTAACATCAAGAAGATAATAAGAAAACTAGAAAACATTATTCTAAATATAAATAGACAAAATGTGTCAATATTATTTAATGAAGCATGTTTGAATGAAGATATTCTCCCTTAGTATGACCTCGGTTATAAGCCATAATCCGTTCCAGAAAATCTGCCGAAAACCAAAATGCGAGAAAACCGAGGTAATCTAAACTTATTTATAAATGGAACTTTGTCTCTGTGTGTGTGTATCCGTTATCTATAGACTCCGAAACGGCTGAACCGATTTTCTTGAAAATTTACACAGTTGTACTATAAGCGTCTGCGAGTGTTCTTAGCTAGGTTTTGTGTTGAGGTACCCCCGATAAATATCGATAATCGAAAAAATCGTGGGTTATAGAAGGAGTGGTCCGATTTTAATCAAATTTGATACACTCATAGACAAAGACATAAGAAACGATATTCAGAAGTTTCAAGGTCGCAGTTCTTACAATAGTGCAGAAAATCGATAATATATATATATAAAAGGCAAGATGTTTGTGTGTGTGTCTGTTTATCTGTTTGAATATCGTTTCTTATGTCTTTGTCCATGAGTGTATCAAATTTGATTAAAACCGGACCACTCCTTCTATTACATTTCGTTCAATTATATATTCCTCATTATTTGCAGTGATTTGATCCCACTTATCAAGCAGTCCTTCAATACTTTCTGAGTAAAATTCTGAAAGTTTTGGTGAGAACAATTTTCGACGAATATGGTTTTATTTGGTTAGTTTTCCTTGTCAAAAACATTTTGCAATGATCGGAAAAGGTAATAATCGATTGGTGCAAAGTCGGGTGTGGTAGAAAAGATCAACCGAGTTTCAATCTTATCTAAGTTATTCTTGCTGGCTGAAGTCTTGTGTTGTTATGGAGTTGAATATCATTTTTCCTATTGACGAACGTAAGGCACATTTCGACCAAACGTTTACGGACACATTGCAGCTGCTGAACGTATAAATGCGCATTTAGTATTTCTTTGCGTTTTAAGAACTCAAAATGAATAGTACTCAAACGATCCCATCACAGACACACCATTAGCATTCTTCTATGGAGCTCAGGTTTTAGGGTAATCTGTGGAGATTTATCCTTGTCATTCCACTGCCCTATGATTTGAACATTGTTGAATGAAACTAATTTTTCATCACCTATTATTTTATATTTAAAGAACGGATTTATTTCTTTGTCGTAAAAGGAGAATTGTCATTGAATAAACGGCCCGCTTTGTTCTTTTCGCAAAGATTGTCTGAAGTCAAAACACACGGATCAGTGACTTCCCTTATGCTTTTTGTGAAAGTGTCGGCATATGGTAGATTGTAATGTGCTTAACATTTTTTCTAATTCCCTAGTATTTTGTCGCGGATTGCTTTGCATTAATGACTTTAGAGTTTCATCATCAAAGTCCAATAAACGTTCAGGTCTGGGTTCGTTTTCCATCGTCGTTTCTCCAGAATGAAATTTTGTAAACCAATTTCATACCTACCGGTTAATTATGACCCCTTGACCATGAATACTACATATTTTATAGCGTTATTTCTTTGCTTGTATTCCCATAATATTATATGACGTAAATAAAATTTCAGTTCATCCATTAGTGGTGTTAAGAAATTTATTCTTTAACTGGGCAACCTCCTACAACCCAAAATATGTTTCGGTTTTAAGTAAGGTAAAAGGAGTTGATAAGCCGTAAAACACAACTAAAACCAAACATACAAAGAAATAAACAAATCATTGTCTACACTGCCACTGTCATGCAAAAGCTAAGGTATTTTAGCATAATCTAGAATTCATTTTTAACTGGCACGTATGAGCAGTTAGGAAGATACCTTTGTCATTACAATTGGTTTCCAAAAACAGATATTACTTATGACCCAAGCTAATAGTTTTCTTGACTTTAGTCACATACCCAAAGTTGCTTCCCTGTACCTTTTCTATAAATATTTTAATGATAATTGTTTGGATGAGCTCTTCGCTAGGATACCTAGGCTTTATGAATATAAGCGCAGTACTAGATTGGCAACAAGGTCTCATTAACTTATCGTTGAATTGATTAGATGTAACCATAAGTTCTATGCTAACCCTTTATTTTCTTGCACTTGTTTGTGGAACACATTTATCCGGTTACATGTTTTCCAGCTAAGTTTCGTCTTCAAAAATTTTAAATGCAATATCAATCGCTACGTACTGTCTTCTTGATTACCCTCCTATTGTTCTCGCTCGTTAGACATGCTTCTGGCTTCTAATACTCGTCTTGATACATCCGTAGGGTTGAATCACATTCATTCCATACGTATTCCATTTGTTAGAAGGATACTCTCAGACATATTTTCCCATGAATCACTACTTTATAGAACAGACTCCTGCGATGATGTTTCCACGATCTCTACAATTTTAATCGATTCAAGTTTAGTCAATCGTTATCTACCTTTCATATCCCCATAATCTTCACTTCCTACTTTTACGTTCATATCATTGTTAAAAGAACATCACAAACCTCATACAGTAACCTTGAGTGCTTTTTTCGGGCTTTTCCTTGCGTGAATATTAGTATATATATATATATATATATATATATATATATATATATATATATGTTCCTCATTTGTAAACGCGTTATTACGCAACCTGGGTTTCTACCATGTGGTGTCTTCAGGCGATTTGCAATAAATGATTTTACCGTTTTCATAAGAACGCTCACTTAACGGTAATGTTTTTGAACGCTCACGTAACGAGGATTTTTTGGACGCGCGATTTTCAACATGAGAAGAAATTATAACGTTTTCACCCATGGTTGTATGAACCTAATAGGTATTTTATGGTATGGTTACACTTAGTCCTAATTTCTTTTCTTTCATTCAGTAATTCATTTTTGTTTGGGAATAACATAATAGCACTTTTCTTCCCGGCGCAGTTTACATATATTGCTTGTTAAGCTTGGTTGTTTTCACTATACTCCACGTTATGCCTGGGTCTTTTCCATATTTTAATTTCAATTTTCAAAAAAATCCCATTATATGAGCGTTTCTAAAAATAATAACTCGTTTACAAATGAAGGATATTCAAAAGTTCTACAATATAATTGTATTGAACACTTTTTAATACAAGTGTGTACTTGTCTAATTTTATTATGGACAAAAACTAAATAATCAATATATATAAAGTATAGGGTTGATATGGACGGAATAAAAAAAAACACCCTCCTCACAAAAAAAAAAACAAAAACAACACTATTCTAAAAAGAGTGCGCAATATAGAGTAAAGCAAATAATATATATATATATATATATATATATATATATATATATATATATATATATATAATTCTGTATGCAACGCGTAGTTTGGCTGGAGACTAAAACGACTCTGGGGTAAACGCGAAACTTCTTGTCTAAGGCATCCCGTGGTCAAATAGAGAAAGAAGAAAAAGGCTTGTTTCCTTTTCTTTTATATTTCTTTGTACAATACCACTTTCCTAGCCTTAAGGGAAGTCTCTTGGTAAAAACTATCAACTATCGTGTCATAGTAAGAATTTCTTCTCTACTTTCCCTGCGTTAATGAAGCACCTTGAGGATTAACAATGACAGTAAGTTGCGAGTCGAACATCTGTTACTTCATAACAGGTGGTCTCTAGAAAATTGTTGAAGAGTGCAGCTTAAGCACATGTCTGTCTACGCAACATGTTTTTGTAGTTAGACTCATTATCAATACCCGAATCTACTAAACTAGACGTCACTACATGGTTTTGTGGCATATCTTTCTACTCCTGAACTAAAGCAGCATTCAACTGCAATAGGTCACTTGATGAGATATCCCGAGTACAAACATATCGTTTTAACTGGTTCTATAAGTGTTCAAGTGTTTATGAAATACGGTTAGTGGTTCGGATTGAGGAAATGGAGAGCCAAGTTCGAATTCCAATCGAGTTCATTACATTCACTCACGTGCTAATACCCTTAAAAATGAATCTATCACTTTTCACCAGCTATGGCTAAACAGTAGAACAGATTGAGCCTTATAACCTTCTCTGGCAACCAGTCTAGGAGAAAGAAATATCTGAATTTAAACCAGAGAGGGTTGGGCTCTGTCAGGTCGTCTTTGAAACATGAAACACCACTTACAGTAGATGTGGTACCCCTACGGGATTCGTGATCGCTATAAGTGTTCTATTAGGTTGAGATCCATTAATATGATTAGCCATAACATATATGGGGCAGCCTTTTAGAGATGTAAAGTAACGGGATCATTAACTTATCGTTGAATTGATTAAATTCAACGGTAAGTTATTGGAGATGTAAAGTTAAGGCGACAGTCTCTTGGAGATGTAAAATTAAGGAGACAGTCTATTTGAGATGTAAAGTTAAGGAGACAGCCTCCTGGAGATATAAAGTAACGTAAACCTGATTTAAACGATCTATATCCGATAATGTTATGTGATAAAATGAATATATGCAACATTTCGGGGTAACGGAATCTCTAGAAATAGCTGTGTTCGAGAAATGATAAAAAAGTAACTGTTTCTGATCTGGAATATATCCGACGTGAAAGTGAAGTCTAGTAGAGTCGTCTGTCAGGTTTGCTAATGATTTTAACAGTAATAGCGCCCTCAGTACACTAAACGTGTGCCTCAGTCACTCACTTCAACAATTTTCTAGTCCTGGGTATGACGATAAACTACACCCATCAGCAAGGCCTCTGATCAGGAAATTGGAGGTTCTGAGGGCGTGAAACCACCTCTTAATTGTTGTTGTTCCCAGATCCACCCTGATTCGGGTGGCAGTTTTTGTTATAGTCCCAGCTATAGGCAAATAGTGAATTCGCAAACGAAAACAAAATATTATGAAAATATAAAAATACACTTTTATATAAAAAAATACCAACAATACATATTTATAGCAAAATTATCACCAATACGTATTTATAGTATAGATTTATTTGAAGCCATAAAAATATGTTCAAAATATTGAGGTTTCGGCATTAAACCCCCAGATATACCCGAAACAAAATCAAACAACTTCCAACAGACTATCTGCGGGCGATGTAACGCCCCTAACGGTCAAACATTACCAAACAAATCTGAAGGGTCCGAGCCATATGAAATAAAAATTAAAATGTTGTTTGCTGATGTGTGCAGAATCCCTCTGTACCAAAACGTTGGTCGTCAGTGGGTATAGATACACAAATGTGTATATGTTATGCTGAGAATAACATACTCTCTGAAGCCATCGACAAAATGGCCAACACCTTGTAACACTCTAAAAGGTATTGGCGTTACTGACATGTCTGGACGCAATGAGTCACTCTCCTCTATGTTAGCATCACCCATGAAAAAGCAGAAAAGTGTCTCTCAGCTGATTTTTTTATGTGGACGTCTGATTACGTGCCTTCAACCATGAAATCATACATGTGATCTCTTTTAATCGTCTGAGAGAACCCGTTTTTATCTTCCATTAACTTAGCTGATGCTAATCTCCAAGAGAGTTTTGCATTGTGCCTTCTCGGACTAATATTTTCTGCTGAAATGAAGTGGAAAAATGATACTGAATCAACTGCTAGGTCTTCACGTAATCATACGTAAACATAAAAAATCACCTGAGAGACACCTTTCTATCTTCCATCAGCATGGCTGATGCTAACCACCACGAGAGTGATTCTTTTGCACCTTTTCGGGCTAACATTTTTGACTGACATGAAGTGGAAAGACGACCTTGAATCCATTAGTAACACAGCTGCTAAGAAACTTGGTTCACTGTGTCATGCTCAATTATTTTTCTCTCCAGAATCTATCTTTAGTCAGTTAAGTGCCATACGTGATACAGGCTTTGGGCGATCATGTCTCGAAAGAGACATGACTGACTGGGCAGAACATTATCCCGTAGTAGGTTGCCATTACTTTCTGCGGTAGATCGGTTGCTAGCCAAGGTTATAGAACTCAGTCTGTTCTATTATTTAACCCATAACTGGAGGGAAGAGACGTATTAATACCTTTCCCAAGGGTATTTGCGCGTAAGTGAATGCAAGGAATTCAACCAGAATTCGAACTTGGCTCCCCGATTTTTCGTTCCGAGTCGATATCCACTGCACTACAACGCACATAATTCTGCTATTTGTTCTTGCTATTGTAATATTGCTACCACATAAGGCCCGGTGTTCTTGCTATACATTAAAAATATTTGATAAACTCCAAAATCATGATTAGTAATATTACTGGTCATGACCGGGCGTCTTGACTTCAGTCACTTACCCAAAGTTGCTTCCCTATACCTTTTCTATAAATATTTTCATGATAATTGTTCGGTTGAGTTCTTCGCTATGGTACCTAGGTTTTATGAATATAAGCGCAGTAATAGATTGGCAATGGGGTCTCATTAACTTATCGTTGAATTGGCTAGATGTAACCGTAAGTACCATGCTAACACTTTCTTTTCTTGCACCTCTCACTTGTGGAACATTCTTCCGGTTACATGTTTTCCAGCTAAGTTTCGCCTTCAAAAATTTAAATGCAATGTCAATCGCTACGTACTGTCTTCTTGATTACCCTCCTATTGTGCTCGCTCCTTAGTCATGCTTCTGTCTTCTAATTCTTTCATACCCAGTAACCACTTTTGTCTTAGTGGCATTACTACCTTGCTTGTGGTAAATTGCATTAAAAATCATGTGACCTGATTACGCACTTTGCTTTTATTCGACAAGATAAAAAAAGAATAAACACTTCCAGACATTTTGGTCTAACTAAGCAGTGGAATAATTTTGACTGTGTAAGGTAGAAGGATGATGATGTCAGCAGTTTTAGTCGGTGGTCGTAGCTGACGTCCTAACCCAACTACCCAAATAGAATTTTGAGCCAGCAATAATTCAGCTTGATATGATTAGGTACATTTTGCGCACAAGCACAGCCACTGATCTACTGTATATGAAATATATATGCATGTGTATAGGGTTGTTTCACTGAATTATGTGCTTATATAAGGAACTGAAATATGCGTATATGTGATATTGTTTAAATATTCCTAGAATAGAGGGAGAGCGTTTGTCTCAAATGCAATCGATCATTTACAATTTTTTCAGAATTCCTCGAAGATATTTGTAAACTTATGTCGCCTATAAATCAAACTATTTCCTTCACCTAATAACAAAAATGCCCAAGCATTTTTGCGCAGGTTCCGGCGCATCTATGAAAACAGATTCAGAGGCACACACGCATATTAAATCATTGTTAAGATTAACTATAGGAGTAACAGCATTTTCCGAGGTAAGGTGGTAAGAACTGGTTTGCCGCAGGTTTTATTCGCCCATCCTCTTTGTCAATTACATTAACATTATAGTGACAAGATATTTTTTCAAAACATCTGACAATGGGACCGAGTACAGTGAAAAAGGGATTCATGCATGACAAAAAAAACAAAAAAAAACTTTTGCGTAATGTGCTTCCTCACTAGAAGGAACTTCTTCAGGCTAATAATGGCTTTATCAATGGAGTCAGTTTTCTAGGGACGAAACGTATTATGTAAGAGTTTTTTTCTTCATTTTGTCATTTAAGTGACCACTGTTAGTTTTATATATAGATTTGTATATATATATATATATATATATATATATATATATATATATATATGTGTGTGTGTGTGTGTGTGTGTGTGTGTGTGTGTTTATATGTACATATATACATATATGTGTGTGTGTGTGTATATATATATATATGTACATATATACATATATATGTGTCTGTGTATATATATATATATATATATACATATATGTAAATATATGGGTATATATCTGTACATATATGTACATGTGTATATATAGGTGCACATGTACACACACACACAAACATATATATATATATATATATATATATATATATATATACGTGCACGTGTACTGTTGTATTTATAGATCTGTAGATACGCATTTACGCGGTTTTAAATGCTTTTTGCGTATCAATGTTTAAGCGTTAAATGATTAGAAATCTATCAAATGTTTGCGTGGGTATTTATTTTTCTTTATGCAAATCGATTAGAACAACGCCAATACCGAAGAGAGAATTTCAACACGAGAGATAAGAAAGTGAACAGAGTGAAGGAAAGAAGGGGGGGGGAATAAAATAAAATAAAATAAAATAAAATAAATAAAGAAAATATGGAGAAATAGAAAGAAAGATGTTTTATCTTAGCAGTTCCTCCTTGAATCTGACGTCTGTACACAAGAAGCCGTAGAAACAGAGAGAGAGAGAGAGAGAGAGAGAGAGAGAGAGAGAGAGAGAGTGTGTGTGTGTGTGTGTGTGTGCGTGCGTGCGCGCGTGTGTGCATTGTCATCGTTAGCACAGGGACGCACACGCGGAGATTCTTTTCACCGTGATGAACATGCGCTGCCTATCGTCTTCGGTTTTCTCCAAGAAGTAAAAAGAGAAAAAGAAGAAGAAAAAAAAAAGAAAGAAAGAAGAAACATGATGCAAAGTACATCTTCTGCTACAACTTGCTTATTCCCAAAAAGAAAATTACAGATATCTATAATGAGAAAAATAAAGGGAAAATCGTTTTCGTTAATGCTAAGGAACGAGAAGTGAGGTTCAGGTGTACATTTTCCTTATCACGAAAAACGGTGCTTATATACACGTCGGCAAACACACCGTGACTCTCGTCCATTTATTTATCTTCTGCCATTAATGGTTACAAATTGCTGGTTATTTGTTTTTTTATAGACTTTCATTTTATTATTAAGTGTTATTTTATTTTATCTAAAAAACAAGCGCTCAAATACATACAGACACAATTATATTTGTATTGTTGCGGGCATTTACCAAATCATAAAGCAAAGAAACAATTGTGGTCATGCAGACACTGTTACTATTTGAAACACACACACACACACACACGCGTGCGCATGCACACACATATGAACAAAGAGAGAAAGAGAAAAATGCAACGGGTTAAGGCATAACTAGGGAATAAATGGTAAATGAAATGACAAATCGAAATAAATGCTTTGTGGTGAACTGTTATTTTATTTGAGTCTTTCTAAATTATTATTATGTCAAAAGATAACGACATTTGTTCCGTCCGTTAAAAAAAGTAACAACAGTAGGGGGGGAAAGAAAAAAAGAACAAAAAAAAAAGCAAAAACAAAGAACAAACAAATAATACAATCGGATCGAGGAGCTAACGACCTGTAATCAAACGGACGCATTGGTAAGTTCAACTATATTTTTTCTTCACAAAAACTTAACACACACACACACACACACACACACACACACACACACACACACACACACACACACACACACACACACAGACACACACACACACAGAGGCTTAAACACACGCGTTCAGAAAGATACTCTTATTTTATTATTATTATTATTATTATTATTATTATTATATATATATGTGTGAAACGCTCATTGTTGAATTCTGAATGCATGTGTGCTTAATAGTTCAGAACAGCCAAACTACGTACAAATATCACCCACATTTTTCGAAATAACTAATAACAGAAATGGTGACATCGTGTCACAAAGTCTCCACACAAAGTCTCCAAAACATTCCTCCCTAATTTTGAATTCCCCGTTCCTTCTTTTAGACTGGTTGCCAATCAAGGTTAAGAAATTCAATTTCCCAGATAGATGAGGGAAGAGATAATATTTTACATTTTCCGAGGATATTTGTGCAAGAGTATGCGTAATGAAGTTTGATCACCGATTACTCCTTTCGGTCTGTTAACCAATTACACACACGCGCGCGCACACACACACACATTGTTTTTGCAGTATCTATTAAGTGTGTTTTCAAAGTTACCTATGTCCTTATTGCTTTTTTTTAAATCTGAATATACAGTAGAAAAATGTTTTCTATGTTTAAAGTTGAAAGTTTTTGCACGCACCTCATATTCTTTTTGACTTTTTTTCATTAACGCTCGGATGATCATCAATGCATCTTACAGGCTAATAACCAAATTTCATTTCGCATGTAAGAAACTGTCACCTGCAGTCTGTTGCCATATATATATATAGTCATCCGCAGACAGATCTGTTTCACTGTATCACAGCTCATCAGTACGGTTAGACTCCGATTGTTTTTAACCTAGGATTGAAACCCGACCGAATTGGTGTCAGTCGGCGATTCTACCTCTGGGCTATGGGCGCTCGGTAGAAGAAGGCAGACTTTTTAGCATGTATGTTATCATTATACACGCCCAATAGCCAGAGTGCTCTAATTCACCACTGAATGAGCGATGCGTACATGCTAGAGTAGCTACTGTTTTTCAAAGTTTACCATTCCTCCAGAATGCTCAATCAGGGTGTGAGAGCGTACGTTTTATTTGTTCGGTTTGATCTGAACTCTGGTTTATTTTCTGTACGTGAAAAAAATTTGAACATGTTCTATACTACATGAAAACTATCAGTCGGAAACATACATAGAATATATTTCGATAGTTCCTAGTTTGGAAGCTCGCAATAATAGTCTGTTTGAACGATACACAAAAATTATATATATATATATATATATATATATATATATATATATATATATATATATTTTACATTAAACAAAAGAAATATATCAATTCATATTATATTAAACATGAATATATTAATACATATCAATCATAAAGAAATATATAACGTATTAATATTATAGTAAACGTAAACAAATGTAACTTGCATGTTATATTAATCGGAAATATATTAATGAATATTATATTAAACATAAATATATAACACTATTTACATTATTTGGACTATTGTCCTCATCTTTGTTGCATTTCGGTCGTTGTAAGCTCCGCCTTATTCAGGTGCTAGGAATTTTAAACCGAACCGTTCATCGAAAACTTTTCGAAATTCCTAGCACCTGAAGAAGGTCGGAGCGTACAATGGCTGAAACGTCATACAAATGGCAACAAAAATGAGGACAATATTCCGAATAATGTAAATAGTGTAAACACTACCTCATCTCAGAAATATAGACATAAATATATAATGTGAATGAGCCGCCCAGTCCTTACTTTCTAGTCTCGATAGAGTCCAAAAAGCCTCTCCGCGCCCTTGTGGGTGATAAATCATTTTTTCACTCTGCAATCCCTCTCTCACAGACGGGATGTGGTAAGTCTCTCACTGCTCTATCACTACTTCCATGGAAAGTGCTTGGACGAAATGCATTGGTCCCACCATTTACACAGATGCAAACCGCCTTCATTCCTCCCGTATTCTATTTGTGAGGAGTAAGTTCCACTCGAACTGCTTCTTTCCGCTAACCATTGCTCTATGGAACCAACTACCAAAATGATGTTTCCTCGATCACTACAATCTTGACATGTTCAAGTCTAGTTAACCGTTATCTTCCCTTCTAATGAATTATCTCTTACTCTGTAACTCTCTATCTCGTGTGGCTCTCGGTCCTTGTACAGAGTGAACCTCACTGTAAAAATATTTTATTAAATGTGAACAAATATATAATGCATATTGTATTAAATAAAATGTACTTGATATTTTGGAATTATCACTAAGAAATATATTCCAACCTTAGTGAGATCTAAACAATGAAATACGGGTGTTGGTCTTACTAACTGCGATAATGAATAAAACATTATTTAATTCTTTACAGAGACATTTACCAAACTTTGACTAATCCGGTACAAATCGAAATGGAAAAAATGTATGTAGAAAGATTCAGTAATCTTCTGAATGAGGTACAGCGCACACATACTTTCAAATAAGTATTAGAAATTTGTTGGGGGGTCCAAACACCGCATAGATGGTAAATACGTAAATATCATAGACACGTGGTAAACTCCACCTGTTACTTCATCTGCACACACACACACACACACACACACACACACACACACACACACACACACACACACACACACACACACACATATAGTGTATCGAGGCAGCAAGTAATTTTCTAAACATATGCTGTTAAATATAAGAGACAATGAATGTCTATTATGTTTAATCATGAGCCGTTCTAAACGTCGTATTTTTGCTTTAATTTCAGTTGAAAATAAAGACAAAAATTCTCCAACATTTGGATAATTATTTATTGATTTTCTTCTAAGCTTTCGGCTCACATGAGCCATCTTCAGAGAGGTTGTTTAGACTGAAATATTATAACATTCACCATCACCGACGATTTTATTTTGTGTTGACATAAAACTCCGCTTTAACGGCAATTGTTACCAAAAATAATAAACGCAGTTCTTAAATTTGCGATGCGGTTTTATGACATCACACCGGGTGATAGCGCGAAATGACAACAAAACCATGTAGTCAAATGCAATGTAATATGTTATTTCCGGATTTAAAGTTGATTTTATTGAGTGTTGGTTGTTTAGATTTTATGTACATGGCCTCCAATATCTGCAGGTTCCTCTTACTGTGTGTATGAGTAAGGATCACCGTATTGTTGACCAAAATCTGTCTGATATTACCAACATGTTTATGTTTTTCAGAGAAATGTTGTTTAATAGTACTCTGATCAGAAAGATGACATGTAAGTCTACGGAAGAGCGTGGTTGTAGCAAAACCAATATATGTACTAGTTTTTTTATTAGTATCAGAGATGCAATCTCTGAATGGGCATGTAAATTATATATTATAAAAAGTTTAAAACAATTGACCTCATAGTCTATAATAACCCAACCAGCACTAAACTAAATTCTCTACACAAAACCAATGTAGTGTAGCAATTTACGCTAGTTGGAGAATATATATATATATTCTTTTCCAACTAGCACTAAACTAAATTCTAAAGCTTAGAAGAAAATCAATAAATAATTATCCAAATGTTGGAGAATTTTTGTTTTTATTTTCAACTGAAATTAAAGCAAAAATACGACGTTTAGAACGGCTCATGATTAAATATAATAGACATTAGAGAATATATATATATATTCTCCAACTAGCGTAAATAAGCAATCGAGATCTCATGAAGTATTAGCTTTAACTAAAAGAACTGAAAAAGACAGAATTCTTCCTTCTTTCAATACCCCAGTAACTTATAAAAGCAGTCTGTTAAAGGAGTAATGGCACCTTGTTCGCATTGAGGCATGAAATTGACAGGCATTATACAGTGTTGAGTCTTATAGCCAGAGTCTATCTATCTATCTATCTATCTATCTATCTATGGATAAACTTGAGTGAAATATCTATTCAATGTTCCTCACGAGTGCGGTATTTGAGTTCAAGTAAGATATAAGCTTTGGTGGGCTGATTTTCAAGGTAGGAAGACCCGCCCCACTAAGAAGATTGACCCAGCACGATCTTCCCTATTCGTAGCTCTGTGTCATATTTTAAGTTTAGTAAATTATATAATGAGAGAGAAAGATTGGTGGGGAGCAAGAGAGAGAGAGAGAGAGAGAGAGAGAGAGAGAGAGAGAGAGCGACAGATAACTGAATTCTCGGGTAGGGACCAAATGTGAATGCGGTGGTGGGGGTGAAGAGAAAGAAAGGCAGACTACCACCACCAATTGAAAGAACATTCACTCCTCCACCACCATTCCAGAGTGAGAAGCTGGCAGTTGATATTGAAAACTCGAGATAGATTTCAGTTGAGCCTCAGTCTTTTGTCAAACATCACCGAAGAAAACAAGTCGGGTTCGGTTGTCTGCCGGAAAAAAAAAAAGTCAACTATGAAACATGGGAAGAAGATATAAAAGTTCCCTTTAAGTAAGTTGCCTTATTGCAACCCTTTGTAGTAATATCTAAAGATCTCTTATTTTTTTTAAAATTTTAATCTCTCTTTATTCCTTTTTAACTTCGTTGTTTGTAGCTTATCATTGATGCTTTCACTTCTCCCTCTTTGCATATTATTTTATATATTTATTCTATGTCCATTGTTATTAATGAAGAAAATTCTTACTTCAGGCCTTTGCCCTCAATTTGCTTAATTTTAGATATACCTTGTCTATCAATGTTGAGAACTAAATCTTACCATTCACTGATTTTTTATTTGCTAGTAGACATTTTGACTTAGTATAAGTCATAACTTAATATGAATTCCTTCGTATTTTATGTTTTTCCCTATTAAGCAGAAGAAATAACTTCTTTCTATATGTTCTCAGCTTAACGATTGTGCTTCTGATACTAAATCAAATTGGGACAGAAGGACGCACACGCACCGCCGAGCAACCTTTGTCACTCCATTTCTCACAATGGGTCTTTTAGTCCTCATGCATA
The DNA here is from genome assembly GCA_037127315.1 of Ascarosepion bandense. Lineage (NCBI taxonomy): Eukaryota > Metazoa > Mollusca > Cephalopoda > Sepiida > Sepiidae > Ascarosepion > Ascarosepion bandense. The sequence goes on from JBBBDQ010000574.1 coordinate 1,455,673, forward strand.
TGAGCGTGTCTTTCTTTGGGACCCTTGGTCCCTGGCAGGTGCGATGTTTCAGACCCAAGGAGTAGTTAAGTTGCCTGACCTCTAACCAGGTGGCATTATCCAGTTGATAGTCAAGGATCCGAACCTTCATTAACTTCGAAGGAGGCTATCCTATCAGCAGGTTTATAATATTGGGTCTATTGTGAATTGTTTCTGGACCGTGCAGTAGTCTCCGGTGGGGCTTTCTAGATGTCATGATGAGGGGTACTGTTACGACAGTATCTCCGGGAGAGTCAACCCAGATTGTTTATGCCTACATCTACAGTGGGTGTCGTTCACCGCCTATCAAACCACCAAAAACAGACACGTTAACTATCAATTTGCAAATAAAGGTATCAAACTAACCTTAAATCATAGATCCCACGCATAACATCTGCCAACATCAATGTAAGAGGATTACATTTCAGATTTTCTAAATCCATCTCCTTTGTGCTAAACCTGACCTTATGCTCTTGTCTGAAACAGGTATCAATGCCCCAATCCCACTGCAGGAGCTTTCAATTCCTGGCTTATAACATAATATATAATACGACCTCTAGATCGACACGGTCACGGGCTCGGTGCTTACATCAAGGACGGGTTTCCCTGCGGAAGGGACACAAAAAAACAAAACAAAACAAAACAAAAATTCAAGGACCCCAACCTCCTGTATATGTATTTTCGCGTGGCACTTATCCATAGTACCACATTTGTCTTTACTCTATATCGTCCTTAGGATGAAGAGTCGGTAATAGTGATCCATTATCAGAGAGGATGGACTATATCCCCACTGAATTTCCCTCAGTCAATTTTCACATATGTGGCGACATCAATGTTCATCACTAAGAAAAGTTAGTTGTTGGTTGTTTTTGTTTATGGCATATCAACTTCGGCGGGTCATTTATTGCCAACTAAATGTTATTTATTTATTGCTGGTAATACCTTTTTCTTTCAACAATTTATTGTTGTGTTTATATAAGTTTTGTGTTTAGTAATACTTTTTTCTTTTCGAATATCAAGATTCATTGGGATTTGTTTTTAAGGGCAGGGTCCCCAAGTCCTACCCTGTTATTTAACCAATAACTGGAGGGAAGGAACGGATTAATACCTTTCTCAAGGGTACCAGTGCTTAAGTGAATGAAGGGTATTCAACTGGAATTCGAACTCGGCTCACCGATTTCTCTTTCCGAGCCGATATGCACTGCACCACAGCGTACATCCGTCACTAAACGCTTACAAAGAGAGGTTAGTTCACTCTAACAAAACCGATGAGGAAAACAGGTATTGCAGAGATTTCTTCATTGCTTATGAGTTGACACAGATCATCGAAGAACCCACCCGAATCCCGGACACGACGGATCAGCAGGCGAACCTTTTTGACCTTTTTCTAACATCCCGCCCTAACAAATGCACAGCGAAAGTTTAATCCGCCATTGGTACATCTGAACTATTCCTTAATCAGTGTCCAGATTGACTCTAAACTAATGACATGTCCTGATTTACCGTTCCATAGAACGGGTTTTTGCTATGAAAAGGCAGACTAGGACAGCTTTCGGTCCTATATGACGGAAGCTCCCCTCCGAACCTTCTTTAAATATGCTGTCTTTCCAAAACTACTGCCCTAATCTCCAAATGGATCTTTTCAAGAATGAAGTGTTTTTTACGCCCACAAATTTCAATAAAAACCAAGTTGTCAAACCTGGTTCACTGCTCAATGCACTGCAGTTATAGCTCACCGGAACCACCAATTCAACATCTATCGCAGGGAACGATGTAGTCTGACCCTTGATTCTTTCAGAACCGCCTGCAATCACTGTAAAATAATTCTGGAAAACGTAAAGCGCAGTTAAGCGCTAGCTGTCCAACCAAGATTAAAATCAAACAGACTGGATCTCATGGGATTCTGGAAGGTCAACAACCAAATTATGAACAGAGGCAAAGCTATGCCGGCTATTATAGATGGCCTCGAGTTCATATCCTCCTCGACAGACAAGGCGAAGCTTTTCACCTCGATCGTTACCTCAAACTCAACGTTAGATGACAAAGACCATCGTCTCATTTCAGTAAAGAAGTCTCCAGACTTAACAAAAACTTTAACCACCAAAAAGTCACTGACTCGGATGTAATTCCAGTGGTTGTTGCTGTATAACTTTATATAGAGCACTATAACTGCAGAGACAGCTTGTCTTAAAAACGTTATCTTCCAAAATGTTTTTTTTTCTTTTTGGGTGAAATACCTGGCTTTTAATCTTTCTTCTTATCTAGTCTAACAGTTCAACGAGGAAAAAATTAGTTTGTAACGTTTAATACCTTCAAAACAAAGCTAGTAACGTTCAATCATTACCGAGCAGAACCTGAATTTTCTCTAGTCATGATGGGCGTCTGTACTCTCAATAGAGCGCCATCACTTGAATATCTTTTCGGACTCATGTTCACTCCAAATCTTAAGTGTAACTCATATATACGGTCAATCGCTACAGATACTGAGAAGATTATCGGTTCCTTGTGCCACTCCAGAAAGTACTTGACCTGTCCTACCATGCTTCATTTTTATAAAAATCAGATAAAAAAAAATGTTTTTTTTTTTTTTGCCATATTTGGACTAGAGCTATCCAATCCTCACTTTCCAACCATGACAAACTTAAAAAAGCATTTATGCGGACTGATTCATTCATTTAAACCTTACACGCCCTTTTCTACAAGTGCAAATTCACAAGCCTATGTTATTTCCATGGCAAAAGTTCAAGCGAGCGACATTCCTTGAGTTCACAAGATCAGATCTTCATAGCTAAGTTCAGATCTTCGCATGGCCGAATCATTCTCATTTCCTTCGTATTCCGTTGGTAAGAAGAAATTTCCACTTAGTTTTTTATCAAGAGCAACATACTCCCAAGATGATGCTTCCATGATTACTACAATTTTAACTGTTTCATGTCAGCCATTCTTTACCCAAAATATGTTCAATCTGCACTTACTTTCTCCTCTAACGCCCAAAAATTAACCTCAGCCAGTCAACCTTCTGTCGTAAGTGACTCTGGGGACTTGTACTGGGTAAAATTTTTTGTAATATATATATATATATATATATATATATATATATATATGCAATTGTAAATTCTTGTTTTTACGTTGGTGAAATAAATTCTGGATTTATAACCGTTTAATTATGTGTTGAGTTTTCTTAATATATTTACTGTGGTTAATATCCTTGAGCTGTCTATTTCTATCTAATTGACAATTTATATTAATCAGATAAAATCTTTTGGATGATCCCCTTCGTCTTCACGGGTTGCCATTCTCTCTCATATATATATATATATATATATATATAGATAGATAGATAGATAGATAATGTGTGTGTGTGTGTGTGTGTGTGTGTGTGTGTGTGTGTGTGTGTGCAACATAGAAAAATAGAGAATATAAAGTGAAGACAATTCTAAATAAAAATTAAAATTGAATCGAAGAAGCAAAACCCAATACTACAGTCCCTCTAAATATAAGGAATGCCATTAGGGTAGATATTTTCATAACTGTCTATCATTTCAGGATCCTGATCAATTCCCTTTTTCAAAAGGTCAGTACCTAGATGGGTGACCGCATGGCAATATCGAATGCTGTAAACTTAGATATACTGTTGGGGTAATGGATAATAGCTCGGAATTATATCCACTTACGCGTCAATAATCTTGGGAAAGGTATGAATCCACCTCTTTTTCTCCAGCTATATGTTAATTAGTAAAACTTATACCACTAAATCAATATTATCTTTAGCAAAAAAAAAAAAAAAAAATTACAATCTAGTAAAGCCATTAAGACACAAGCAGTTACTGGGTGTAAAAAAAAAAAATAGAAAAAGTAAAACTTTATAAAGAAGCAACAAAAATAGAAAAGTAATCAAGATAATTGTAGATAACAATTGACATTGCATTTAATTTTTTGAAGATGAAAACAAGAAGGAAATGATGGAGCCGGAAGAGAGTTCCACAAGCGAAAAGTGTGAGAAAAACCATCTGTTAGCATAGAATTTACAGTTACATCTATCCAATTCAATTGTAAATTTACGAGACCTTGTTGTCAATCTATTCAGCCAGTTAAGTGCCATACGTGATACACGCTTTTGGTGATCATGTCTCGAAAGAGACATGACTGACTGAGCAGAAGATTATCCCGCAGTAGGTTGCCATTGCTCTCTGCGGTAGACTGGTTGCCGACCAAGGCTATAGAATCCAATCTGTTCAATTATTTAACCCATAACTGGAGGGAAGAGACGGATTAATACCTTGCTCAAGGATATTTGCGCGTAAGTGAATGCAAGGAAGTCAACTGGAATTCGAATTCGGCTCCCCAATTTGTCGTTCCGAGTTGATATCCATTACACCACAACGTACATCCGATGTACTGAATTAACGGTTCGAAACTGAGAATTAGACAGCCGAGTTCCAATTCCAGTCGGGTTCATTATATTTACTCACGCGCAAAAATCTCCGGGAAGATATAAATCCACAGCTGTCGGTTAATTAGCAAAACTTTTATCAGTAAAAATCATTATTATCTCCCAAAATTTCTTACAATTTCAAAATATTTTCCCCCTTTAAATAACCTGTAAACCGTTATAAGCTGTATAAAAGTTAAAAGCAGTAAAAAGGTTATAAGCTGTATAAAGGTTATAATCTGTATAGAATTATAAGTATAGAAAAAAAAACTGTGACTTTCGAGATGACTGGATTGACCTATGAAAATGTTCCCATTTTGGGAGCTATATCATTGAAACTCTAAACTCATCGCTCATTCTCTCCTGTTAGTTGTTCCCATTAATGTCTACTCGTTCCGTTGAACCAATGGTTTAAGCACTGCGTATATTCTTTCAACATATTTATTCCTCATTATTGTTCTCTGTCTATCATTTCGCTAAGATTAAAAAAGCTTGAGGTCTATTATTAATATCTATGCAAGGAAAAGTGTTAATTCATGAAATGTAATTCATGGCATAAAATGAATGAACAATGTTAATCGATTAATGCTTACTCACGTATTCATGTATTCGCACCAAGTTTCGAATATTCCTTTAAGAAAAAATATATCCACGAAGACACGTAAGTGATTGAAATATCATAGGAAAACTCCCCAACTTCCAGTTATGTTGAATAAGGCTCAAGACCAAAGCTTGAACAATGTTGGGATATATGTGAAAATATATGCAAAATATTAGAACTATGTTAGCAGAGTTTGATCAAAGGAGATTGACAAGAGAGAATTAAATATTTTTGCATAGAATTTTATGCTTAGTAAAAGTCCTGATAACGACGGATAATGTTTTTCCCGAATAGTATGAGTTCAGAAATGGACTGGCCACGATTTAAAGCAACCTCATATTAGCGTGAGCACTAAAGAGGAAGCTAAGAAGTAAAACAAAAAACAAACAAACAAAAAACTCGATAACTAGATTTTTATGGCATGCAGGGATAAATTATTAAATAATGGAAGCAATTTAAATAAAAAATGACTGTTATAAAGCAAATAAATTAAGATATATTTTAAAATTTTCACGCGTACCAAAGGTTTTAAATCCTAATGCTTTATTCTAATATAACTCAGCTAAGTCAACATATACGCCCTAAATGCAAAAGTTTTCCTCTTCAAATTTCTTTGTCTCTTTCAAAATATTTCATTAACTGTAATGTTTTTTTTTTAGGCATTATGGGAAAAGTGATGAGGTGCTTGAAAAAAGAGGAAATATCTTGGTTGAGTTGGACCATGGAAGTGAATAATGTGTGTAAAAATTGTCCAACTGTTAAGGCTGAGCGTTTATGTATTAGAAAAAAATGTCCAAACAGTTGTTGAACTTGAGTTACTAGAGACAAACAGTAAATAATCATATCAGTAACTTCCGGTAGTAAAACTTTGAATGTTAGATTAGAGAAAGATGAAAAGGAAAATTTTACTCATTTGCTGTTAATATTAGGTTGTCCCAAAAGTTCGTAAACCCTTGCAAAAAATTTAAATTTTACTCGCCAAGTAATCTAAGATTACCAGAAAACACTTGCAAAAAATTGAAATTTTACTCGCAAAAACAACAAAAATTATTGCTCAAAATAAAGACCATCATTTTCCAAAACTTTCTGCCATTGATCTGCAAGCTTTCGGATCTGGTCAAACTACCATTCAGCCGGCTTCGAATCAAAGAATTCTTGACACGCTTCCTCGACTTCATCAAACGAGTCGAATCGGCACCCTTTCTTTCAGAAAGTGTTGCATTGAACGGAAAAGGCCGTAATCTGATGGAACACAGTCAGGACTGTAGGCTGGATGTGACAGAACCTCAACGCTGCCCAGCTCTTCAAACTTGTATTTGGTCTTCCTGGCGGTGTGTGGCTTGGCATTGTTCTGCTGCATCAAAGTGCGCTTTCGGTTGATCAGAGCCGGGTACTTTTGCTTTAACTTTTCGTAGACCCGCTCAAATTGCTGACAGTAATGTTCGGCACTGATGGCACGACCATTCGGAACCAACTCAAAATGCACGATTCCTTCAAAGTTCCGCCAAACGCACAACATTACTTTCTTGCCGAATCGATCTTGTTTTGGAACCGACGGTGTCTCTTGCCCTTTCTGAACCCATCGCTTGTCTCGATTGTGCTGGACCAGATAGACCCATTTCGCAAGTGTTTATGAACTTTTACACCCGGACATTTCTTCGGACCTTTCATTTAGTAAGCTTTCTTTTTCTGAAAATAATATTATGGCTAACTTTTCTTCTTGGCACAATCTGCAGACATCACCACCATTGTAAGGTTTTTAACACGCTCAAGTTATATCAGTGACTTTGTATTCTATCATGAATGTAGACTTTTGATTTTGCAAATGATTTAAAAAATTTTCTTCTTTACATCCTAGGTATATTTTTTACTGTCCATCTGTATCGTGTACTTTTGCTTTGTGAATATTTCCTTCTGTTTTACAAACTCCATCAAGTGAGCATTTGTTTTTGTCTCTGCAAAGACAATATATATATATATATATATATATATATATATATATATATATAATAGCATCATCAATTCACACAATAATAATATACTAAATAAATTTTATAAACAATCAAAAGACAGATAATACAACCCTCTGTAACTGTAGAGTAAAATACAAATGCCCAGTTGGAGGCACATATGTGGATCCGAAGAGGTAATATACGAAGCAACCATCTATCCTAGCAAAGACAATAGCGAAAAAAAATATATAGAGAAATTTACCACCTCGTTTGGGAGTTAAAAGTAGATGGATAAGTGTACACAGGCGTATATTGTCTTTATGTATAGAGTTATATAAAAAGTTGCTTGCATGTTTATATATTTATGTTTATATTTATATATCTATGGATGTGTATACATATGTGCGTGGATCCGCTCCTCATAAATTTGCGAGTGTGTGAACACAATAATTGTATGTGGATATAAATGGATAAATGTCTGTATGAAGAACACATATATATGTGCGCACGCATACATGTGGGGGTGCTAGTGCATCTATAAGTATATATACGTATGGATGTGAGGATGTATGTAAGCATCAAAATATATGCGTAATATGTGTGAGAATCATTAGCATACTTACATATATATAACACTATTAATACGCGCGGAAACCCCGTCTTTATAATATATATATATATATATATATATATATATATATATATGTGTGTGTGTGTGTGTGTGTGTGTGTGTGTGTGTGTGTATACGAACGCAAGATTCGTATGTAGGCATAAATAAGTGTAGGTCTGTAAGTATGTATAAGCATAAACACAGTCACATTTGTATGCATGTGTGGGGATGTGTGCGCATATGTGTATATGGATATAAGTTAGTGTACATGGGTGGGTTAATTTATGGAGTTACACATACATACGTATCCATGGAATTAAAAATAGACGGTTCACGACTTAGTGGTCAACATCTTCGCGACTGCTCTGATGCCAATGCCTCTGTCCTGACTCTCTTTTCCATTTTCTTTTTCCTTTTCTTATTTTTTAATTTTTTTTATCTTTCTCTTCTGTTAAAGGAAATGCTTATTCCGGAAAATTTTTTTTTGCACCAAATGGAAGGAATATTGTGTGGTCTGATGAAATGAGCTAATTTAGCTCATTGAAATGAATTATAATTTATAACCAATTTAAATGACGTACATTTTGTTTTGACATTGAAAGAACAATGTCTCATCAGGTAGTTAATAATGATAGTAATCTTTCTAGCCCCTGAAGAAGGCTGGTGCGTTCAACAGCTGAAACATCGTACAAATGGCAACAAAGATGAGGACATTAGTCCAAATAATGTATATACAGTAAATACTACCTCATCTCAGAAATATCGACAAATACGATAAGACTCCTTCGTGAAAGGTTATTTTCATTCTGATTTTTTTTCGCTGGACCAGATACGTTACTTAGAAAATTTCCCATTCTGTGATTCATTTACTCCTATATATATATATATATATATATATATATATATATATATATATTCATTTATTTTGGGCGCTGAGTATATTGAGAAATTGTTCAAAATGATTATGAATATTTGTTTTGAATGCTTTCAGCAATTTATACTCCATTTTCAGTAGTACAATCAAAATCCTTGAAAATTACTAAAAGATTATCCAAAAGCGCTCCAAACCAGAAACAAAATCTCTTGTTCATATCCAAGAAAACTCAATAAAAATATTTAACAGACGTACCTTGTCAATCACTTATAATGAAATCGTACCTATATAGACACACACATTATATATATATATATATATATATATATATATATATATATATATATAGCAAACATGACTTTTTCCACTTGAATAGTTCTCTCGGCAGATCTGTCTAGATCAATCAGTCAGTCTGACCTTATTTTGAAACCATTTGACATTTGCAATTCCCACATGGATTTCAAAACAATGGTAAGATGAGCAAAATCGAGCACGTTTTTCGATATACGTTATGTGGTCGTAAGTTTTTAACAAAATTTACATAATTCCTTGAAAGTTATAACATCACTTGAAATTTTCCAAAACGTTCGCGTATATTGATTAATATAAACCGATTTATCAAAATATTAGATGCAACTACCAAAGAACACATATCTTTTCCCATCATCATATCCAGGCACATATTTGAGCTGTCAATAATTGTGTTGTGTTTATGGTTGCATGCAAATTCTGAAAGATGTCGCATATGCTTAATGGGATTTGAGTCTGGGAAAATAGGAAGGCAATCAGGAAAGAGGTCTTGGAGAATTTTAACAAGTAACGTACCAAACGAGCTTCTGTAAATAGATGACAGAACATGAACTGAGTGGGAGCGTAAAGAGAAAGACTTTCTTAGAGCTACCAAGGATAGGAAGTTGGGGAGAACCATGGTCACTACGTCCTTAAGGGACACAACACATAGGAGAAAAAAGATAAATAATCAAGTTTAGTCCGTTTCTATGAGTGGGAGATGGCTGTTTCTATGTTTTGAGAATTTCAGTTTATTAAGCGATCATTCGATGGATAGTAAAAAGAGTCTCCAAAAGGAAAAAAAACCCAAAAAACAAGAGATTATCTGCATAATATTAATATTATAACATTATAATATTATATTATAATATTATATTATAATATTATATTATATTATATTATATTATATTATATTGTATCATAATATTATAGAGCCGAATTTTAGGTCATCTAGTAGCGCCTTCTACATCTTGAACGTTTCCATTAGTATTGACTTACGTTTCATTCTCAGTGTATATTGGAGAGTCTTCATTATAACCATCAAAATCCTCAAGGTAATGTCAAAAGCATTGAAACTATGCCACAAAAGCACGTCTAAGACACTTTCTTCCTCTTTATTTTCTTCTTCACTTTCTACTCCTTTTGTATATTTCCTTTTCCTCTTGATTTGCTTTTCCTTTATAGAAGTATAATTCTTTTTTTTTTAAAATGCCAAAAGATTTGAACCCAGACGCCATGTAACCGATGTCAATATCTGTCTACAATTCACTTTCCCCCTAAATTTAAAATTTCTCTATCTTAGCGTTTCCATTGGTTTTTTCCTTTCAATACTTTTTCACTTATTTTCTTCTTTACTTTTTATTTCCTCTGTATCTTTCCTATTTCTTTTACTTTTCTTGTTTTCTTATCTTATTTTTTCATCTTTTCTCCCCTCTTTCGTTTTCCCCCTCTTTTTAATATCTTTTTTATCTCGTACAAAATGATTTCCAAAAAATAAAAGGGTGTCTTTTAATTTTTTTTCAATAAAACGTTTATTACCATCATTATTAACTACCTGATAAGACATTGTTCTTTCAATGTCGAAACAAAATTTACAATTTTGTAGTAGTTTGTACATGTTCTAAAGTAATTATTAATAATTATATATATATATATATATATATATCGGCAAGAAAATCTTGTTAAATTCAGGTGACAATATCTGCCTCCTTAATTTTTATTGATTTTTTTCTTATTTAGAATAAATACATGAAGTACATCGAGATAAAAGTTTTGGATAAACTGTCGAAAGTTCCTGTTTTATCCTGTTTTCTTTTTCAATTACTTTTTGACTGTCTGAAACATAAGGACACGTTTCTAAAGAACATTTTCAAGTGTACACTAAAATTTCGAACAGATCCCTTTATTTAGTATACTGGGGTAGATTGTTTTTTTTCCATGTGTCATGCTCTGTCTAGATATCTCAGTTTCTGTTATTTCTCTTTAGTAACTCAAATCGAGACACATGGCCTAGTGGATAAAATCGTTGTTTGAAGTAATCACGTGACTTGACCCAAAGAGTTATGAGTTTAATATCTGACCACAGCAGCTTGAAGAGTTGAAGAGTAGACTAAATAAAGGGGTCTGTTCGAAATTTTAATGCCGAAAGTAATTGATAAAAAAAACAAAACAGGATAAAGCAGGAACTTTCGACATTGAATTAAATAAATGTTCGGTTCGAAATTATAACGTACATCGCCTGAAGAAAGCCGGAGCATACAATGGCCGAAACGTCGTGAATATGTTGCGCTCGTCAAACTTGCGCTGAGTTAGAACGGCCAAAGAAAACTTATCTTACTTAATCAGTGGATTGTCAAAACGATTATAAAGAACGAGCTCAAGTCAGCCTTGCACCGAATTGGAACGACTAAAGAAAAGCTTAATTTACTTTATAGCTGGAATTTTGGGAAGACACGCTCACGAGCTCCCTTTCTTTCTTTCTTTCTTTCTTTCTCTCTTTCTTTCTCTTTCTCTCTCTCTCTCTCTCTCTCTCTCTCTCTCTATCTATCTATCTATCTGTCTATCTCTGTACACGCGAGTGTGTGTGTGCGTGGGGGGCGATCAGTTTTGATCTGGAGGAAAATTTCAAACACGCTCGTTAATAGAGGAATGCAAATCGAGACTAAATCTTCTTCGGTCTAAAACGTGTCCTAAGGTAGCATCCCAAAACCCCTTTTACTTCATTATGAGAACTGACATTTGGTTTGCGACAACACTCTATAAAAATCTAAGCATCTTGCAACGACTTCTTCTAAATAGTTTCGCGCGGCAGACTGATTCATTTTACACGATTATTTATTGTCAGGTGAAACTTGTACTAAATTTATAATTAATTTTCCTGAATAAAAAAAATGGTGAAAGCATACATCAACCTGAAAATATAATTTATCAGGATTAAAATGCTTTATCGAAAAAATGGTTTCAACAATAAATCAACAATGTATGTAGAATAATCCCCAGGTGTGAATTAGTCAGTCAGTCAGTTAAGTGCCATACGTGATACCCGCTTGGGCGATCATGTCTCGAAAGAGACATGACTGACTGGGCAGAAGATTATCCCGCAGTAGGTTGCCATTGCTTTTTGCGGTAGACTGGTTGCCAACCAAGGCTATAGAACCCAATCTGTCCTGTTATTTAACCCATAACTGGAAGGAAGAGACGGATTAATACCTTTCCCAAGGGTATTTGCGCGTAAGTGAATACAATGGATTCAACTGGAATTCGAACTCGGCTCCCCGATTTCTCGTTCCGAGCCGATATCCACTGCACCACAACGCAGTGCAATGTTTAAAAATAAATGGAAGGAAATCAAATTAGCAAACTGAGTTCAAAATGTTGTTTGCAGACATAACTCTCTTAGATTGGTTTCAGCGACCTCCGAGTCTTACGACTACATCAGGCTGAAACACCGGTTCCCGTACGTTCACTGAAGTTAAACAGTATCGAGTCTGATCAGCACCTAGAAGGGTGACAGCTTGGGAATACCGGGTGCTGTAAGCTTGGATGTGCGTCTCGTCTATGTGATAATGGCTCGGAATTGTTAATCAGAGAGCTGAATTCCAACTTTCAGCAAATACTCTTGGGAAAAGTATAAATTTCCCCAGTTATAGCTTAATTAATAAAACTCGTATCACTTAACTGTTATTATCTAAGAAAAAATTTTACAATATTTTCTGTCTTTAAATAACCTGCAATGAGTTGATAAGCCGTAGAAAACAAATCAATCAATCTCAACACCATGCAAGGCGAAGTTTGGAAAAACTAATAAAGGCTTTGGAAAATTAAGGAGTTTACATGAGTTTATTTAGATAGAAGTATAACGATCAGTACTAAACCCAGCATGTATGAAGCGTGTGTTAATCACTCTTGTGTTCCTCTGAAACTTGGACCATGTCATCATCACATTAAAATTTTGAAGAAATTCCATCAAAAGTACGTTAGTAAAATCTTGGTGATCACGTGTCATTCCTTTACACCTGACAACGCTGTTCTTTAGTGGGCCACTGCATTCCGCATCAAAAAGCTCACCTGTAGCTGAATGAGACGAATAGGATACCTTATTAGAATGTTAGTTTATTTTAGCAGTTATCATGTAGTCAGTCAGTCAGTTAAGTACCATACGTGATACACGCTCTTTGGAGACATGACTGACCAGGCAGAAAATTTTCCCGCAGTAGGTTGCCATTACTTTCTGCGGTAGACTAATGTCAACATAAGCCATAGAACCCAATCTGTCCTGCTATTCAACCCGATAGATTAATACCTTTCCTAAGGGTATTTGCGCGTAAGCGAATGAAATAAATTCGACTGGAATTCGAACTCGTCTCTCCAATTTCTCATTCCGAGCCGATGTCCACAACGCTTTGTGGTGTAATGGATATCGCGTAGTAAACGCCCGAAGCACATACAAAAAGTTTTAAAGATGTTGGTGTAAAAAATCTTAAAGCCAACATTACATTGGGTAATATGCATATATTGCACTAGGTAATATAATAACTGCAAGCAATTTACGCAAAATGTTTTAAAAGGCTCGAATAACGTAAAAATAATTGGTACATAAGTGCTGCTACGGGGTTTACTGAACGCGTCTCGCTTATCAATGCGATGCACAATATTTTATTGATGCTGAGAACCGGAAAACGTTGACAGAAAATTGATCCGTATGGAGAAAAATGGTAAACGATGGACGTAAAGGATTCAAGGAAAAGACAATTGATTGAGCAATCTTCAAACGATCTCTAAGAAAATAGAAATCTCCTAAATCCCAGATTATCTTCAGACTGAACATACAGGCAACATATGTAGTAGTGTATTCTCTTCTAAATCAGAAATTGCTAGTCATATAAGATCTTATGACGGTAAGTAGTACGAAGCAGATTACAGTGACGGTTATCCACAACGACATACATCAATTTATTGTCAGGTGTGAATTAGTGCAATGTTTAAAAATAATTGGAAGGAAATCAAATTAGCAAACTGAGTTCAAAATGTTGTTTGCAGACATGATTCTCTTAGATTGGTTTAAGCGCCCTCCGAGTCTTACGACTACATCACGTTGAAACACCGATTCCCGTACGTTCACTGAAGTTAAACAATATCGAGTCTGATCAGCACCTAGAAGTGTAACCGCTTGGGAATACCAAATGCGGTAAGCTTGGATGTGCGTCTCGTCTATGTGATAATGGCTCGGAATTGTTAATCAGAGAGCTGAATTCCAATTTCAGCAAATACTCTTGGGAAAATTATGAATCTCCCCAGTTATAGGTTAATTAATAAAACTTGTATCACTTAACTGTTATTATCTAAGAAAAAATCTTACAATCTAAGAATATTTTCTGACTTTAAATAACCTGCAATGAGTTGATAAGCCGTAGAAAACAAATCAATCAATCTGAACACCAAAATGCAAGGCGAAGTTTGGAAAAGCTAATAAAGGCTTTGGAAAATTTGATCTATATAAATGTTCAGTTCGAAATTATAAATATTCATCTAAATTAAGCAATTACCGAATTACATATCTATTTTTCTGATAACTTATGTGGATCAGTATCAGATTTGAAGAGTCACATGAGGACCGGAAAAAATCGAAAACCGTATACAAATATTTCGTCTACCATTTGTGCAGGAAAACTAGCAGAAGTGAACCAGGCCTTCTGAGTCACCTAAGTACTTAACGCTGCTAAAGCCATAATTGAAGACATGAAATTCTTCAGCAAAGAAGTGGAAAACATTTTCTATGCACGCCTCGTTCGAAATTGACAAAACATCGTTTTGTTATAGCAATTTACTAAGCGAAACACAAATAAGAAGCACCGACTGAGGATCTAAGTCACTAATCGGTAGTGATTGACATGATTTTGTTATAAATGTTTTATCGTCAACTTTATGTTGTATCCAATAATAATTTAACCTCTTTGCTCATTGCTTCCTTTATGATAATGACGTTGACGACTAAATTCACCGCTATCGTGCAGGTTCAAGACTAGAAGCTTCCATTTTCACCAAAACCTTCTGTATAAATATATGTGCCTAAGATAATCAAGCATTTTTTACTATAGGGTTGTAGCTGAAATGAAGTGAACACACACACACACACACACACACACACACACACACACACACACAGTGCGATAGTTGAATTATCATCATTTATATTTTTAAGTTCGCGCATGCGTGTTGTTTGTTTTTGGATTTTGTCAGCTTCTCAGTATAGTAGGGTCATTTGTGCACCGTCTGTGAGAAAAAGACCAGCATGACGCAATTCACTCCGCCAAAAATTTGGAGGTGACATGCAGTACTGCTTGGCACTCGCACCGGAAGCTCCAATTCAAATATTTCAGAGTATTTGGATGTCAATATGAGGACAGTGAAGAGGATTCTGAAGAAATTGGATCAGTCTAATAGTGATTACGAAGGTGTTTAGTGTGATCACTAGTGATGGGAGCATTATGCCTCCATTCATCTTCCCATAGGGCCCCAGACTGATCACGGAGGCCTACATTAGGTTCCTTGAAGAGGGAGTGCTGCCCTGGGTCAAGAAGGTGGTTACTGAAAACCCTATATCTAGCAACAGGACTGTGCTCCATGCCACACAAGCAGGAGAACCTGTCATAACTGTCAGTTTCAGCGACCACATCACCCTTACATCTGGTCGCCTAACTCCACAGACTGCAACCCCTTTGATTATTAGGTGTGGGGCGGAGTTGAGCAAGAGACCAACAAAGCTTCTTGTATCACTAAAAATTAACTGAAGGCAAATATTCAATGACTTAGAAACAATCTAGAAGAGTTGTACTATATTCTGAAATTGTTTGTAGGCCGTGGTTGAATTCAATGGCGATTTATTGAATAAATTAATTCTTTAGTGCTTCAAGATATTTTTGTGTAATTTTAGTAAATACATCTGTTAAAATGAGACGACAGTGTTATTTTCATTTTTGCGTTATTTAGATGACAATTTATCCATGGCACTCTGTATTTATATTTGTGCATGTATTTAATCATTTAATTCCAAGTAAGACGATAACACCACTAAGACGCTAATGGTTACTGGGAGTAAAAAAAAAAAAAAAAAAGCGAGAAGTCTTTAAAAGGAATCAGGAACCTAATCCTAAACAGGAAACAAGGGATAAGCCTCTACTTCTATTTATATACGAGGATGGAGTTTGAATAGGCGAATCTGTATTACCGTTATCTTTTATAGTGGTGCAAAGATAAGCGTGAACAAAAAAACAAAAATGTTCTTCTCTAATGTCTATGTACACATCACACCATTTCGCTTTATATATATATATATATATATATATATATCACAATATATATACACAAGTTGTGTAAAAACTAAGTTTACTATGCGGACATATCTCTTTGAAAATCTAGCAGGAAGATGGATCAACTGACATGAAGTGAAACAATTAAATTGACTCTAGGTCTGCTCTTATGAAGGTTGAGTCACCGTGTCGTGTGAGACAATTTTTTTCTCGCCAGAATCGATCTTTTATATTCATAAGCCTATCATTAGTCTGTTAATCGAATATCGCCACCACATCTGCTGCGGTACTTCTGCTATATTTCTTGAGATTTTTGCCAAGACCCAAAGAAGAATCTGCAATGTTATCGGTTCTGACTCGAAATCTCGTTTTCAGTCACTTTCCAACGGTGTAATGTAGCTTCCCCTTGCCTTTTCTATAAATATTTTCATTATAATTGTTCTGATGAACTTTCCTCTTTGGTAACTGGACTTTATGCATTTAAGCACGTAACTAGATTAATCGCTAGTTTTCATAATTCCATTGTTTAAATTGTTAGTTGTAACAGTATGCTATTAGTTTCTTCTCTCACAGTTCTCGTTCATGGAACTCACTTTGTTTTTTTTCTTTTCTGCCAACTACGATCTTCAAAAAGTTAAATGCAATATAAATCGTCGTCTTCTGTCCCCTTAATATGTTTTTTTGTTGTTTTCTCTGTTACTTTCACTCTCAATATCCTCCTACACACAAGTGGCTTTGTTTGCCGTGATTAGAGGGAAATGATTAAAAAAAAAAAATCTAAAAACAAAACAATGGCTATAAAAACCAAAAGTTTTCATTTATTCCTGGTATGTTTTTAGTGAAAAAAAAAAAAAAAAAAAAAAAAAAAAAGGGCATA
Organism: Ascarosepion bandense; assembly: GCA_037127315.1. Classification (NCBI taxonomy): domain Eukaryota; kingdom Metazoa; phylum Mollusca; class Cephalopoda; order Sepiida; family Sepiidae; genus Ascarosepion; species Ascarosepion bandense. Next base: position 1,472,635 of record JBBBDQ010000574.1, read on the forward strand.
AATATATTTTGGAGAAAATCATCCTGTCGTCCTGTAATATTGCCTTGTACTTTTTTTGTCGGAGAAATGATAAAGAACATTAAAGAGAAATTAAAGTTTTACAATGAACGGTTGCAAACAATAATCGTTACAGTTCAAGATAAATCTGTACAAGAGAAATTATGTAGACACATCTTTTCCTCGTATGGAACCAAGATTTTGAGAACGTAGGTGAACATGGTGAGCTGCAGTTTCTTTAATATATATGACTATTTGGTAAAGATAATAACTTCTCCATGAATTTCTTTTCGAATTCAGAATGGTACTTCTAGACTTTGCTACCACCCAAGGCGCCAAAGCCTAGTCTATCCGACTATTTAACGCATTGATGGTATAAGAAGATACATGTTCATGGCTTTCACAAAGACAATGGTACAAAAACAACAGAATCGGACAGGATTTGAACTCACTAAATCGATTCGATGACTGTTTCACTGGCGACAGCATGCATCCCTACATTTGAGAATTGCGCATTAAATAGTTTAGCCAACTATACCAAATAAACACTATATATATATATATATATATATATATATATATATATATATATATATAGTATTTATTTGCTATAGTTGACTAGATTATATATATATATATATATATTGGAAAATATTTTAATTCCTGTGTCATAATTCGATGGATTAAAAAAAAACATAAGAATAAAGAAAAAGAGTTTAATTCAGTTTATCTTTTTTAAAATATCATTCCCAACACGAAATCTCTGAAATTGTATATAAATATAGTAGTACTATGACTTTCTAGAGCCTTCTGTAACTTTCTGGGACCTTCTAGAACTTTATGTAACCTTGTAAAACTTTTGTTTGCCTATTTGTAAGTATGTATGTTATACTATAGCTATGAATCGCTAAATGCGCTAAAAATACATAATGTACTATCCAATTACATCATTATCAAATTGAAAATAAAGCTTCTGCAAGTTTGCAATTTTTGTTTATTTGTAAGGCTGTATGTTATACTATAGCTATAAACGGTTAAGTGTTTTAATAAAACATACGTATTACCGAATTACACAGTCAGTAAATGTAAAAATAACATTTTGAAATATTTAGATTTTTACCCTTATTGCGTATATGGCAAAATCAAATTTTTGGTTAGGGGAGACTTTTTCGAGAAATAAAACAAATTAATGCCTTTTCTACTACTTTTGAACGAAAGTTCATCGATATGAGTCACAGGAACATAGGGTTACAAAAAGCCCTGACTTTAATATATATATATATATATATATATATATATATATATATATATATATATATATGTGTGTGTGTGTGTGTGTGTGTGTGTGTGTATTTAGGCAGCATATTTTCTTTTAGACATGTCAGATTAAATACGTTGCAAACATTGTGTCTGCTTATTTTTAATAAAATCCGTTCATACTCACGGATAATCTTTAGCGTATTATAATTGAAAGATGTCAGAAATGAGCTATATCGTTGGCAGAAGTTATTATTCATTTTTCGATGTTCCCAATCTTCTTCCGAGATCATCTTCAAGGGTGTGAGTTGTGGTAACAAAAAATAACAACTAAACTGTGTTGCTAAAAATTACTGTTATCGATCATTATTTTTTATATTGTGAATGTAGGCAATTATGTTGTTGTAGATGTCTAGAAATGGATGAATGGTCAGACATGTGTAATGTAAGACGTCTTGTTCATGCAATTGTTGTAAATCCAACAGATATATTTGTTTTTTTTTTTTTTTGTCGAGGATACATTCTCCCAAGGGACATTTGAATTTATATATAATGTTGGTTTTACGTAGCACATCAGTTGGTAGAGAGGACTAATTACTGATAATTAAATTAGTAGTATTGTATTTTTCATAATATATTACTAATTTTATTTTATTTTATTAGGATCAACGAGAGTTATATTAGTACGAATGAGATTTTTTATGATTTTTTAATCCTGTTTGTAGTTATCATGCATCTGGTTGCAATAAAAGAGTTTGATATGTTAAGTTCTTTTGTGAAAGTACCATATTATGTTTGATGTGTGTTAATGCTTTTGAAATAGCGTCTTATTTCTTCATCTACAATGTGGTTTTGGAAGTCATTATTAATGAGAGTTTGCTTAATATTTTTTAGTTCAGAGTAGAATATCTTTTTTGTGGAGGAGTTGATTTGTGCCCGGTTAATTAAATTGTGTATAAGTGCTATTTTGCAGTAGTTAGGGAATTCATTCTTATAGTTGAGAGTGCAAGAGTTTTTGTTGGTTGGTTTTTATATGGGGAGATAGTAAATGTGTTATTGCGTGTTTCTTAAAATGTCAAGGAAAGGGATTTTGTTATTTTTGTTAAGTTCGTATGTGAATTACAGGACAGAGTTCTTTTGAAAGTTTTTTTTTTAGTTCTATTATTTCTTCAATATTTTCAACTAATATAAGAATATCATCAACATATCGTACATAGATGGAGGTTGTTTTATATTGAGTAAACGTATCGTGTAATGGCGCATAACTATTTTAATGTGTGTGTGTGCATGTGCGCACTCGCACCTGGTGCACGTGAGTGATTATTATTAATATAGGAATATTTTCAATATTTTGTTTAAAAATAAATTGTTCGCCAAACAAGTTTGATGCCCAAAGATTTATACGGAATGAAGTTTTGTTGAACGTAAATCACTTCTTTTGAAAATGTATTTTTATAAACGCAATATTTACTAATATATTAGACTGTTGTGAAAATCTTCAGCGCAGTCATTAACGTAATCATAAGAAAATCTTAAAAGCGTCTTTGAGATTTACCCTCCTCTTTTATTACCTATGCAATCAGTCAACTGTAGTACATTATTTATGAACCTATGGTAGAGTTCAGAAAATTGCTTTTTTATTTTCTCAAAACAGAAAGGTAATTATTAGATACGTTAATCGTTGACGATGGAAAATAAATTTAATAGGAGAAGCTAGCATGAAATATGTAGTGGCTAAATCCAGGAAAACTTTCAACATCTCAGTGTAAGCTGGTTGATAATTGTTCGAATGCTTCCGCAATCCGAGCCACTATTCATTACTCCTCCTATTAGTTAACTTACTTGATTTGATAAAAAACAACTATTTCTGAAATTATTAAACTTTACACAAAAATCCTATTTTTTCCACGTCGAAAAAATACAAATTTAAAAGAAAAAAAAAGAAAAGAAAAAAAAGAAAAACAGAAAAAAAGAATTCATTGGATTAGGCATTGGTTTTGAGTAGTTGAAATTAGATCTTATATAGATTTCTGCTCGTCTAATCTAATTTAGAAGAATCAAGCCCACAGCTCATCCAATCAATTTCGTTTGACTGTCAAAGATCACAGCGTAATTGTTTTCCTTCTGATTTAGCACAAGTGAAGAAGTAGTTTATTTCAATCTCACATGAATATCTTTCTGGTTCTATTCGATATAACAAAAGCTTTACTTATTACAAACGTTAAAATGTTTAAACAAATTTGTGCATATTTTACAGAACAGTACAGTAAATCTCTAAGGAAAAATTATGGAAAAATAACGCCGTAGTTTCTATTTATTCAACATAAGAAATATTAAAAACTCAATATGATGTGAAATAATTCTCATACATTAAATATTCTGTGCTCTCATCTTGACTAAAATAGAAAATATCGATTTCCAGTAAGTCATCAAATAATTTAGATTTTTATTTAATTTTAAAACAGGCACATTACAGCTAGCAATTCAAAATAACTTAAACTATTCTGCGATTAATAGGCGGCCAGTGTGCCTAACAATATCCCTTTTCCCGCCAACTATTTCTACCAGCCAAATAAATCTTAAAATAAAATTTGGCAATCAATAATTCAGAAAACAAGTTCGTACTGACATGCAAACGTCTATAGCCAGAGGTATACATACAGTACTTATATATAAGGTGATTACAGGAGAACTATTCCTATTAAAGACCCTCCCGGTGAAATGTTATCATTTTTCTAAACCATTTATGGTAAACTTGACAAAAATTGTGGGAAGTTGGAGAGTGATTAAAAATCACAATATCGGTTCTGTTGGGCACTTCGTCGTGATGTAATGGTTAGCAAAATTGTCTCGCTAGATCAATTACGACTGAATAGTGAGTTTGATCCTCACTGGGTGCCTCATACATTCGGCCTTGTGTCACATCAAAACTACTGTTACGAACCCGTTTGGGTCAGCAACACATAAGAATACAATTTTAGTTGGAATAATGCGGAAGGGAGTGAATTAAACTATAACGCAAGATAATTTTATACAGAAAATAAATTTATTATAACACACTAAAATATTCAGCAAACCCACAGGAATAAGGTGACAGAACTATAATATACCGGACACTAGAACGGGTTCAACTTCGTACTAGTTTCACACAAGATTCACTGGAAAATAAGAGGTGAGTCTAACGAGGAAGATATTGGGAGGAAGTTTAGGCGGAATGAAAAAAGGCCATTCAACTCGGCTAAAGATTATATATATATATAACTATACAAAGCTAGGGTTTGGTCAGAATGATTAGCAAAACGACCTTTACCTTTCACGGCAGCACGTGTCGTATTCACTGGATGTTGAGGCAAAATTTCGGCTGGTAGCTTGATGGAAAATTCTTTCGACGTCTTGAAAGAATAGCCGGAGAGAGGTCAACACCTGGCCAGTAGCCCAACAACTCTGGCGTCTTCTACTATTTCTTCCCTTTTATATAGAAACAGGGGCCTATATTCATTGGCCCTCTCATTCTCTGGTCTTTTCTTTCTTTTCACTGTAACCATAGTTACCAGGCTATTTAATCTCTTTTTGGGAAGGGTAGAACCTGACCCAGTGACCTAATTCATACTACTCTCCTTTCTGGAGTCGTAGAACCCTGACCGAATGACCAATTACTACTACTTTTACTAAGGTGACCATTTTAGTCATGACCCAAGGCCTTTGAGGCGAAAAAAAAAACGCCTTTAACTTCCTCGTTAGACTAAATTTAGAAAATTACCATAATATAAGTTCTGTCTTTTTTCTCATAAAGATATTCTCATAGAATTGTTACTATTTTTCCGAAGAACCCTAACCTTACTTTGAACTTTAGTTGCTGAGCAATTTATAATTCAGATATATTATCTATTACCCCATCCGTACATACAAACTTCCAACATCTGGTATTTACAAGCGGTCACCTGTCTAGGTACTGACCAAGCTCAACGTTGCTTAACTTCGGTGATCATACGGGAACTGGAGATTCATTCTGATGTGGGCCAGAGAGAGAGAAAAAGAGTGATGGATATATATTGAGTGTTTTGTCTGGGGGAGTCTATGAGTAAGAAGCTAGTTTAGTAGGACATTACTTTTGTTTAATGAAATTGATGGGGGATGTACACTTATGGCCTTGAGTCAGACTATCTTAAAACATACATTTATTCTTCAAGCAACTTTCCATACATACATTGACTTTTACTAAAACACTTTTCAGTTGCATATAAGACACTCGATTCTTTATTTTTTGCGGGTGTAGGAGCTCAAACGAAAATAATTATTCGATGGAGACTTGGTATGCAGGCCATGCTACTCAAATAACCAGTTGATTCAACTGGAAACTCGTGGTTATGTACCTGCCAGTTGATTCCAACACTAAGTGAAAACGAATAAATAAATTAGGAAGTAATAAAATACAAAAATAGAACGATATAATTTGGGAGTTTTTTGTGTTTCTCTTCTTTCATTCATTTGTATACAGCTTTTGTTCCTTTAAATTGCAAAGTGTGCATAAATGTGGTTGGTTCAATTCTGGGTAATCAAGCAAGTATTTAGTATTTGGAAAAATTATCGCACTGTATATGAACAAGTTATTCCATTTGTATCGTTGTAAAGTTTACAACTGACAAGAGTATAAAACTTGAAATGTTTGCAAAAAGAGGAGAAAAAATCAAAAATATATAAAAATAAACGTGCAACATAATATCGATAATAAAGAATGTAACTGTAGGGATAAGAATAAATTGCCAATTGACGGACTTTGTAAAACAGAAGAAGTTACATACAAAGCAGAAGTACATGATACAAATGGACAAAGAAAAACATATTTAGGATCTACAAAATGTATTTTTAAAAACAGATGAAATAACCGCAAGTCAACATTCAAGCTGGAAAACCTTAAAAAGTGTAACTAACGCGTGGAACCACGCGTGGAAATTAAAAGAAAAACATGGCAAAGACCCTGATATAACATAAAGTATCATAAAAAAGGCCAAACCTTAGAACGGTGGAGATATCTGCAGATTGTGCCAAGAAGAAAAGTTAGCCATAATATTATTTTCAGGACAACAAAAAATGACTAAATGAAAATCAGAAATACGTTTCAGATGTAATCACACCAAAAAATCCATTTTAGGATCATACAAATCTTGATGAAAGAGTTTAAGATACTTTAATCGTTGTCATAAAAATGTTCTTTTTGTATTTTATTTAATCTATCTATCTATCTATCTATCTATCTATCTATAACATCTGAAGATCAGTTTTATCGAAGCACAAACTGATTATATCGCGTGCACGATTTTGTCATGAAACCTTTACTAACATATATACTTATCACGTTTTTAGTACGTTCTTAAAACCGTAATACCCCCATATATATATATATATATATATATATATATATATATATATATATATATATACTGTTATTACAGTTATATACTGTTATTGCATATTATTATTATTAGTTATTATACTGTTATTACATATATATATTATTATATTGTTATTACATATATATATACTGTTATTATATTATATATATTGTTACGTGTTAAGTGTAACAAAAGAAAAAATGATTAACCAAAACTCAGAGTTAGTTCATAGACAAATATTTGATTTACAAAAACATTAAATAAAACTATTTACAAAGATATGTTTTTTTCATTCAAAAGGAAAAACATAGTTTATTACTGTCAGGCGAAGTGTTACGAAGGGGAAAGAAAGGTCAAATATCTTTACCCAGTTAAGATAGCGTAGAAGTTTAAGTGCTATACTTTTAGGAAATTCTCAAATGTGTATATAAAGAATAGTTTTAAGTATGGTCAATGAAAGAGTCGAAATATCTATTTACCCTTTTTGTTCTGTGAGGTTCTCTTTCAGGTTTTAGTTGGTCGGCAACTTTTCTTAGAGATTCTTTCGGCTGGATATAAATCCTTGAATCAAAGCCGGAGTTGATAATGTCAGCAAATCCTTTTGACAACTAACTACTCTCTTCCCCAAACCTATTTTTATAGGGGCTAAAACCTAATTTGCATATTCTAGAATCCTTTAGAATTCTCTAGATTTTACTGGAACATTCTGGCATCTTCCAAAATGTTCTATTCCTAATTTCTCTACTTTTACGACTACTTCATGAATTAAAACTTTTTTGTAATAACAAGTAGGACACTAATGAATCCCTTACTACAACTTTTTAGACATTATTAGTATTATTTTTTTATATAAATGCATCCTCGTAACAATATATATATATATATATTTTTTTTTTTTTTCTAAACATATACTGTTAAATATAAGAGACAATGAATATCTATTATGCTTTATCATGAGCCGTTCTAAACGTCGTATTTTGGCTTTAATTTTAGTTGAAAATAAAGACAAAAATTCTCCAACATTTGGATAATTTTTTATTAATTTGGTTCTAAGCTTTCGGCTCACATGAGCCATCTTCAGAGAGGTTATTAAGACGGTAATTTAGAACGGCTCATGATTAAACATAATAGACATTCATTGTATCTTATATTTAACATTATATGATTAGAAAATTATTTGCTGCCTCGATACACTATATATATATATATATATATATATATATATATATATATATATATATATATATATATATAAAAGACGTGAAATATGGTTCTACAGAATGATGCTGAAGAGACCATATATCAAACACGTGAGCAATGACGATGTTTTGGAGAAGACGTAAACGAAAAGGAAAGTGGATGCCGGAGCGGGTCTGGGAGAGATACCAAAAGGAAAAATGTTAAAAGCGACAAGGGATATAGGCAAGTGGAAGTCCATGATCGCTTACATCCTGAAAGAACACAGCACATAAAGAAGAAAAATAGTAAATATATCACACATGGCAATAAAATCCTCCTATTTATTTGTTTATACAAAATCAATCAGTTAATTGCCATACGCGATACACGCTTGGGTGATCATGTCACGAAGATTTTCCAGCAGAAGTTTGCCATTACTTTCTGTGGTAGACTGGTTGCCAACGAAGGCTGTATAAATCATAGTTGGAGGGAGAAGAGACGGATTAATACCTTTCCCAAATTTATTTGCGCGTAAGTGAATGCAACGTATTCAACTGGAATTTGAACTCGGCTCTCCGATTTCTCATTCCGAGTTGATATCTACTGCACCACAATGCACATCCAACGCATTATGCTGGGTAAAAAGAGAAAATAAGCCTACTTTTGACGGCACGGGCCCACTTGTGTGTGTGTGTGTGTGTGTGTGTGTGTATATATATATATATATATATATATATATATATATATATATATGCGTGTGTGTGTGTCTGTATGTGTGTGTGTGTGTGTGTATTTGTGTGTGTGTGTGTAAAAATATACTCAGTTATGATCTGAGATTGAGGACAGGATGGTTCAATAAAAAACAGATGAAATAACCGCAACGCACACACATATATATACGGTTGAATTCCCTTCATTTTAACATCTCGTGACTTTGCACTACTCATGAAGGAATTCTAAAACTAAAATATTCTGTTAATCTTTTTAAATGATTTGTGAGCGTTTTTATAGTTGCCAACACTGTTTATAGATACGTAATTTAGAATAAAGCTCATTTCGTCTTTTTGCCTCGATAAAGTCCATCACAGGACGAAACGCGTAGGCGATTTAAATACAGTTTTCCTCTTGTCTTTATTTTATTTAATCACACACACACACACACACACACACACACACACACACACACACACACACACACACACACTTTTTACGTCACGGGCCCACTAATTATTAAATATTAATAGAAAGATTTTCTTTAGAGTCTGATTGCCTAAAGAACGTCAATTTGTGTTTAGCTTAATCATCAGAAATCTTGAACATAAAACGCTGATCATTTATCTTGGTTCAAAAGAAGCACCCCAATAAAACTTTAACTGGTCATTGTAAATATTCCGAATTTAAGCTTCGACATAGCACACAACCCGAACATACTGCATTCATCTAAGAGATCTCTGTATTGTAAACACACGTGGATGAATAAATAATTTGGATTTGTATATATTATTTTTATTATCGTAACTATAAAGCTGAAGTGCAACGATACTTATCTAAAGGGAATAAAAAATATGGACATCAGAAAATTTTACCTTTAGATTGTGAAAGAAATATTTTCTAACAACACAATTAACAAAATGTTCACAAATAGGATTTGCTTGTGGTATCCAAGGGAGCATCTGTCAGAAAATAAAAACAGAATCCAATTTATTTATTTAGTAATGTCAAGATTCTTTTCGTTGGCTTCAATCATTTCTCAGAACGTTCGAGTAAATCTATACAGAGGTCCACATTGTAACGAAACATAGTCATTCAAACCTTGAGAAATTAATTCTTATGCTTGTTAATATTTAACATTCTTAATAACTTGGTATCTATGCTGATGACGCAACCATTAATTCCTATCTTAATAGTAAACTTGAGTGGTTCGGTAAGGTTAAATTGGCAGCTAATCTAAAAAATGAACTACTTTCTGTTGTTAACTGGAGCAAAGAATGACTTGTTAATTTTAACGCTCATAAAACAAAACTGCTTTCTATTAATCGTCTGAGAGAAAACTTTCTACCTTCCATTATGGCTGGTACTAGCCTCCAGGAAAGTAACTCATTGCACCTCATCGGGCTAACGTTTTCCACTGACAAGTGGAAACAGTATATCGATTCAATTACTCGGTTTGCTGCTAGGAGGGTTGGTTCATTGAGTCGTTTTAGACAATTTTTCTTGCCATTATATATCTTCCATATCTACAAGTCTAGCATCCGTCCATGCTAAGATTATTGCTGCCATAAATGGTCTGGTGTTTATTTAGAGATCATTGATAAAATTCAAAGATGTATCTGCAATGTTATTGATCCTAACCTGGCAACTCGACACCAGTCACTTGCTCAACGTCGTAATGTAGCTTCTCTGTACCGTTTCTATAAATACTTTCAAATGTTTTGATGAATTCTCCTCTATAGTACCTAGATTCAAGAATTTAAGCATTTGCAGAAAGATCTTATCAAAATGGCTAAATGTAGTTGTAAGTTCTATGCTAATTTTCTCTCTCACACTTCTGGCTTGTGGGACTCTTATCCGGTTTCTTGCTTTCCGGTCAGATTAACAGTTATATAATTTGTGATATCATCGGTAGGATTTATTAAATAAATATGTCAGAGTTTTAATTTACTCTAACGATTATATATATACAGGTTGTCTCAAAAAACGTACATACTATTTGACTCCTTAAAATTTATAGAATTTTTTACTTTTTTCAGATCCTATTTTTAATTTAATTTAATTTAATATTTAATTTAAACAATTAATCTTTTTAGTAAGTCAATAAACATTAATAATACTTAATTTTAATCATTAATCTTGTTTGCAAGTCAATAAACACTGAATTTATTGTCATTTAAAGAATAAGTACATTCCCAAGAAGTCACTCATCTAGGTACTGACCAGACTCGTCGTTGCTTCGGTGACCTTACAAAAATTAATACCAGATTCCAGGATGGGCATTAATGAGTGAAATTCGTGCTTCAAACGCAGGTCGATTGCCATAAGAGCAGAAAATAAACAAACAATGGCAACCTACTGCGGGATAACCTGCCCAGTCAGTCATCACGTATGGCACTCAACTGACTGAATGCCAGATGCTTTTGCTTCGTTGGGATCATAACAGGATATGCAAATGGATAACGGCCTTGAATAAGAAATTGGAGAAAAGAAGTGTTCTGACAGAAGACAGAAAATGTGACACTGAAATCTAAAGGCGCATTGGGATAGCTAAAGATTCATTTCAAAATCTATGCAGAGTATTAACAAATATAAAAATTTAGCTAGCGTTGTGTGTTCAGTGAATATAGGCTCTGAACGACAAATCGGGGAGCCTTGCATTCACTTACGCACAAACACCTTTGAAAAAGGTATTAATCCGTCTCTTCCCTCCAGTTATGGGTTAAATATTAAGACAAATTGGGTTATATAGCCTTGGTTGGCAACTAGTCTACCACAGAAAGCAATTGCAACCTACTACGGGATAATCTTTTGTCTAGCCAGTCATGTCTCTTTCGAGACATGATCGCTCAAAGCGTGCATCACTTAACTTGGGACTTAATGGAGCTAGAAACAAGGAGAAGAGTATTAAGCTGTCATACGATATTTGTACTCCTGTATGGACAATCCTCCAAAGATGAAGAAGAGACTTCAAGAAGTAGAAGTGTGGTTCTACAGAAGGATGCTGAGGATATCATAGACCGATTATATGAGCAATGACGAAGCTTTAGAGAACATGAAGACAAAAAGGAAACTAATACTTAATATCAGTAAGAGACATTTGAAATTTTTAGGACATATAATGAGGAAAGAAGGCTTGAAAATCTGACACCTACAGGACAAATTGAAGGCAAGAGGAACAGCGGAAAACAACGCATAAATTACTTGACAAGCTTGAGTAAATGGACGACGGAGCAGGGTTTAGGACAAATAATAAAAAAAATTATTAACATCTACAAGATGTTGTGGAGAGCCATGGTCTACTACGTACTAAGAGAACACGACACTTAAAGAAGTTTAAATTATAGTCTTTTCCGTGACATGAAAATACCGCTAGGAAAGATATAAACCTCTCTCCCTACTCAGCTGGGTTAAATAGTAAAAATTGTATCTGAAAAAAATCATTGTTATACTCCAAAAAATGAGGAAAGAAGGCTTGAAAAAATGTTAAGGCCATACTCACTCGGAAAAAAAAATCTTACAATGCAAAAATATGTTTTGGTTTTAAGTAACCAACGAAACATTTACAGGCCGTGAAAAAAGACGATAACCTTGTCGGTGAGCAACACTTAAGTTCAATTCGGTAAGTAAAAGAGGTTTTTGATATTAAATTAAATTTGATCCTATAAACTGAATTTAACTTTTGAAAATGAAGCAATGTTAAAAATCAGATATTCAAAATATTAGCAAAAACCGAATGTTTTAACTGATATTAGCTGTTTGGAGAATTCGTGATATCATTAATAGGATTTATTAAGCATGTCAGAATTTTAATTTACTTTAACGATTACTTAAATACAGGTTGACTCAAAAATCTACTCACTATAATTTCTAGAATCTTTTTTCAGATCCATGAATTTAATTTAAATTAATATTCAATTTAAGCAGTTGATCTTGTTTGTAAGTCAATAAACATTAATATTTCTTAATTTTAACCATTAATCTTGTTCGTAAGTCAATAAATACTGAATTTATTGTCATTTAAAGAGTAAGTGCATTGTTTGGGGACCCCATATAGTATAAGGACACGAAACAGAAACAAGAGCTCACGCTTTGTCGCCAAAGCTGGTTACTTAAGTTTGCAAAAAACCCAGCTAGAGACATAACGGCTGAAGGACAACACGTATGTATAAGTGATATATCCAGAAAAGGAATACAGTATAAAATGATCAGTTGAAGAATCGAACTCCACACCAGGAATAAGAAATACAGATTTATTGTACTAAGGTACAATTAACAATAATACACATATAGGCAAGCCACGGGTTGGAGCGGAATCGACTATCGAATAGTGAATGCAATCGCCTAAGACCTTTTTGTATTTACTAGCCTTCCCACGCAAGGCCAGATGTGACACATGATCATTTTATAGTTAGTATTCCCGGCCATATAGCCGGGCCAAAAAATCTCCGTCTATTTTTCCCCAGTCGTGGTTCTACCCTTCGGCGTAACCACGACTGGGTTTCTGCTCTCCGCTCGGAAGCAGAGAGCCGACAGTGTCATAGATCAGTCAGGCGAATGCCGAAGACCTTTGCCCTGTCGTACCGCTCGTTACCGTCTTTTATAAAGTAGAGCATTCTATTCTCGGGGATGGCAGGATGTTCCACTATAACAATAAGTTAATAGATTTTTTCTACCTTTAACCTTTACAAGTTCGTTCAGTCAGCTGTTAAGAAAGTTAGTTCACTGTGTCGTGCGAGACAGTTTTTTTCTCCAGAATATATCTTACATATCTATAAGTCTACCATTTGTCCATGCTTAGAAATTGCTGCCACATATGGTCCAGTGATCCTGCTATTTATCTAGATAAAAACCAAAGAAAAATAAGCAGTATTATTGGTCCTGTTCTGGTGTCTTGGCTTCAGTCCATTTTCTACCCTTATAAGGTTGCTTCTCTGTGCTTTTTCTATAAATACTTCCGCAGTAATTTTTCGGATGCACTATTCGTTATGGTACATAGACTTTTTGAATTGAAGCGTACCACTAAACTGGCAACGAAGTCTCGTTGATATATAGCTGAGTTGGCTAGATGTATCTTTATGCGAAAGTTTCTTTTCTCGTATGTGGAACTTCAAACCTGTCCCATGCTTTCCAGCCAATTTTTATTTGCAGAAATTTAAATGCAGTGTCAATCGCTATTTACTGTTCTCCTGATTACTCTTTTTGTCCTCAGTCATTAGCATTTTCTTTAACATCCAGTAATCCTTTGTGCCTTAGTGGCTTTACTGCCTTGTATAGGATGAACCGGGGAGCCGAGTTCGAATTCCAGTTGAATCCATTGTATTCACTTACGTGCAAATACCCTTGGGAAAGGTATTAATCCGTCTCTTCCTTCCAGTTATGGGTTAAATAGCAGGACAGATTGGGTTCTATAGCCTTGGTCGGCAACAAATCTACCGCAGAAAGCAATGGCAACCTACTGCGGGATAATCTTCTGCCCAGTCAGTCATGTCTCTTTCGAGACATGATCACCCAAGCGTATATCACGTATGGCACTTAACTGACTGATAGGATGAACTCGATTAAGTAAAAAAAGGAAAAGAAAAAAGGAAATACAATTAAACTACATTAGGTTATTGTGCCTTCCTACGAGGAATGGACTCTCTCTCTTACTATATAGAATTACCTCCGTGATTTCCGGAAGGCAGTTGACAGCAGTCAAGTACGGCAGTTAAAGCCAGCTACTATTCAGGCAATAAGTAGCGTAACTGTACCGTTCGTACTTACTTATTTCTACTTAGTTATTACTAACACACACCTTGTACATATGTTCTTGTTATACTAATACACTTTTTGAATCTACTTTTTGTGTCTATCTTTTCTGTTCCGTGTCTTACTTCCGACCAAACCGGTCACTACAACTTTGCGGCGAAGTTTCTCCACAACTACTCCACAACAATTAGTCAGATAGTAATTCCTACAAAGACATTATGCCTGTAAAACATTAAATCTCATACCATTTTGTATTCTTTGTTTTGCTTTTTGACTTTTGTTAGTTGTAGTGAATATATTGTCTCTTCATATAGAGCCTTGGTTGTATTTAAATGTACCCCAGGATAAGAGCCTAGTGGATAAAAGCGTTGGTTCGTGAGCTCAACCCCTGGGCCGAGCAGTGTGTACTTAGACGCATTAGAAACGGGGCAAGCAATAACTGAGCAGTATTAAGTAAGAACTAGACGAAATACTCTTAGGCAGTCGAACGAGAACAATCTATCCCCGTAGATAAAATAAAGGGTTTAGTTCGAAAATTACTGAAGGTTGCCCAGATACGAAACGGGGTAAGCAATAACTGAGCAGTATTAAATAAGAACTAGACGAAATACTCTTAGGTAGTGGAACGAGAACAATCTATCCCCGTAGATTAAATAAAGGGTTTAGTTCGAAAATTACTGAAGGTTGCCCAGATCGATACGCACCTGATAACAACAAAGATGAGGAAAATAGTAAATACACTGTTATATTTATAATTTATTTGAATACGGCAATCAGGATTCTAAACTTTTAGGGATATATCTTTTTGCTTCGATTGTCATCTGTGATTCTTGCTAGACTTAGGGATTATTGTTTAGTTCTTCTTCTTTTATGTGCCATGTCCTTTCAGGACGTAGGCGATCATAGCTTTCCACATATCCCTGTCCCTGGTGGCTCTTAGCACGCTTTCTCCTGTTGCACCATGCAAATATGTTATCCACTGCTTTCCTCTGTCTCTTTTCCCCTCTATCTGGCCTGTTAGTATCAGGTTCTCCAAGCCCTCATTCCTCATTGCATGTCCCAGGAACTTTAGTTGTCTCTTCCTGATGCTCAGTATTAATTTACTTTTCATCTCCATTCTTTCCAAAACCTCGTCATTGTTCACATGTTCGGTCCATGATATCCACAGCATCCTTCTGTAGAACCACATTTCAGCTGCTTCAAGTTTTTCCTTCATCTTCGAAGATATTGTCCAACATTCACAGCTATATTGAAGAACCGACATCACATAGCAATCCAGTACTCTCCTCTTTGTTTCTAGTGAAATTGTCCCGTTTCTTTTTTACTCTATTAAAAATAGGGTGCTGTAATTTCTCATGACAGTCGTATTCTTCAACCGAGATAAAAAAAACAAAAAAACAAAAAAAAAAAAACCTTGTTAATTCCTTTTGGACACCTTCTGAAAAATTTTAAGGTCAGATAATTTTCGATGAAATGTTTTAGATACTAAATTTAGTAGCTGCTTCGCTATTCCCAGAATTCTAAATGTCATGGATCGATGACGGGGAAGTCACAATTCTTTCAACTGATTTGGTTTCAAACCATTCAACAGGAATCTGAAATCACCGCATGTTATTTAACTTCAGGATGTTGGATGGCTAGATTTATTTTTAGGGGAAGATTAACCACTCTTGGTTTACTAATCTTTGTGCAACTGCTATGAATTATTTTTCTAGCATGATTTTCTGGTAACGACCGATAACCTTCGGCAAATATTTTATTGGCTCTCTAATAGAAACTTCTGTTTTTAGCTTTTAATACTGAGCAATACGTCCAGTTGTATAAAACAAGAGTGAAATTAACGAATTACCTTGGAGTTCTTACTTTGTTAGCTCATAAAATATTTATGCAAAGACATTTTAATTTTATTTTATGTACTCCGTTACCGTTGGTGATCACAACTCTCCACAGCATCTATAGATCAGCATTGCTTCTTTTTTCTTTTCTTTTCTCTCTCTTTTTTTTTTTTTTTTTTTTTTACTATTTACACTCTTTATTCTGTCATCCATATACAAAAGCTTGTTTGGTAGGTTATTTGCTGTCTTCTTCTGCCTTCAATATGTTTCGTGAGTATCAAATTCTCAAAACCCTCTTTCCTCATTATGTCCTAGATATTCCAACTGCTGCTTCCTGATTCTAAGCCTAATTGTTCCCTGTTTTAATTTTCCTTAAAATGCTCTGTCGATGATATTTTCAGCATTCTTCTCTGGTGTCTCCAATCTACTGACGTTTTAATAATAATAATGATAATATTGATGAAAGGAAAAATTTTATTAGTCCTATTCATAATGTGTAACTTGAATTTTATTATTAGCTGAAATATGGCTTCTGCTCGGACGAACTTAAGTCACTGGTGCCTCCTCAACAGGTGTTTACTCGTGTAACCAGACTGGCAACTGGGTCCCACCCATTCACAGTCAGGTTAGCCAAATGCAGACGACAATTCTACTCCTGCAGCTTCTTCTCTCGCACTTCCCGCTTGTGGAACTCGCTCCCATATTCTTGCTTTCCTGACAGCTACAACCTCCAAAAATTTAAATGCAATGTCAATACTCATCTATTAACCACTGGACTCTAGCTCTCTCCCCACTCCCGTATATCCTTCCCTTTCTCTCCACCTATGTATCTGTCATCGCACCTGCATTCTCAGCTTTCTATTGCTCCTTTCTAACTAGTTTGTACTCCTCACTCTTTTCTCATTACTCTTTTTACAGTTATGTAGCCCCCCCCCCGCTCATCAGTGGCATTTCTGCCTTGCTCGGGGTGAAATGATTAAAAAAAAAATATTGGCAATGATATTTTCTATTAATATTTTTTACAATTTAATTTCAGTTCGTTTTACAAGCATTTGCGCAGTCATATTTCGAGCCTTGTTAAATAGCGCGGATAGGAAATATAATATAAGCTGTTGCGTGTATATCATTCTTCTTCTTCTGTGTGGCATGTCCCTTCAGGACGTAGGCGATCATAGCTTTCCACGTCTCCCTATCTCTGGTGGCTCTTAGCACGCTTTCTCCTGTTACCCCACCCAAACCCCGCTCTGCAATTTACCTGCTCAAGCCCTTCAAATATGTTATCCGTTGCTTTCCACTGTTTCTCTTTCCCTATACCTGTGAGTATCAGATGCTCCAAACCTTCCTTACTCATCACATGTCCCAAAAACTTCAGCTGTCTTTTCCTGATGCTCAGTATTAATTTCCTTTTCGTTTCCATCCTTTCTAAAACTTCATCATTGCTCACATGGTCGATCCATGATATTTGCAGCATCGTTCTGTACAACCACATTTCAATTGCTTCAAGTTTTTCCTTCATCTTTGATGATATTGTTCAGCATTCACTGCCATATTGAAAGACAGACTTCACATAGCAATCCAGAACACTATTCTTTGTTCCTAGCGAAATTTTCCTGTCTCTTAATACTCTGCTCAGCTTCTGGAATGCGTCCTTGTCCATTCCAATTCGCCTTCGGATCTCAGTGTCACAGTTTCCTTTTTTCGTTAGAACTCTTCCCAAGTACTTAAATTTTTGTACTCGTTTGATTTTAGTATCCCAAACCTGTAATTGGCATTTTGGGCTTCTCCGTTTACCGATGACCATACATTCGGTTTTCTTGTAGTTTATTTGTAGTTCTTTTTTTTTTTACTTTATTCATCTACTTTTTTTTAAGAGGTCTTGTAGTTTTATTTCCGTCTTAGCTATCAGCACTGTATCATCTGGGTATCTTATGTCGTTCAGATTGTGACCACTTATGACAATCCTGGCATAAATTCTAGGGTCCTCAGAATAGTCTCGCTGTATAGATCCGTTGAAAAGAATGAATAGATCCGGTGAAAAGACACATCTTTGTTTTACTCCCCTTTCTGTCTTTGTATATCTGCTGAATTTGTTTCCTGTTCGTATACAGGCAGTTTGCTGCCAGTATCAAATGTAAAACATTACCAAAATCATTAAATTTAGAAACTGAAAACAGCTTTAAAAGAAAGCGTAAACTATTTAGAACAGTGGTAAAAAAGTAACATTTACAAGGTAAGTAAAACAGTGTACATGTCAAAGGTCAGATTTTAGTAAAGATTACAAACTAAAAAAGAAAAAAAATGGTTTAACAACATTTTAGAATTTAGACTAACCAATCAGAGCATGGCGCACGAAAATGTTTAGAATTATAAATTTGAAGGCGAGAGAATCTTCTTTTTTTTAAACCAAGAGAACCATTTGTCAAACTTATAAGTTACTGTCGTCACTTCTCATACACAAAAATGTATTATTTTTTTTTTATTGAACTAAGATTTTCAAAAAAGTAAATGTACCCACCAAAACCAAATCTGGTAGAACGACTTTCGAATGCAAGTATTTTTCTTTTCACCTTCTTTAGTTTTCTTCTTCACATTTGAAATTTCTGAGGCACATTGCGGGAAAAAAGGCTTGAAAATTTGATATTGACAAAATAAACTGAAGGCAAGAGAGACAGAGGAAAACAAAGCAAAACCTATTTAGCGAGCTTGAGTAAATAGATGACGGATCAAGGTTTAGAAGCGAGATAACAAAAAGTCAAAATTTATTAAGAACTACAAAGGACAGAAAATTGTGGAGAGCCATGAGATAATACGTCGCATAAAGAAGAAGATAGGCAATGTTTCATCTTTTCTTAGCGATGTCCACAGATTTTATTACTACGGCTCATAAAATCACTTTATTATCGAAGAGCCTAAATCTACAATATAAGCTGAGAACTATCTCGACTTGAGGTTTGGAATTTATTGTAAGCCTACCCAGTGAGGATCAAAATCGCTACAGGTGTATTGGTTGTGCAACAATGGTTAGGAACTATCCTTGTAAATCTTTATTACTGTAGTGAGTTCGTTGGGGCTCTATTTTATGACTTAGTAAATACCTATAATTCATAACCTTTATATTTAGGAAGGCGACGATATTTGTTCGTTGCTGGCAGTTGATGTGTGAACTGCAGGGTAGAAAAAAGAAGGCTAATGAAAAACAAGTTTTTCAGCAGGCAACGATACTTACCTGGAACTTGCTGGGTAGGGTTTATCATGACTCTGATAGGTTTCTGTTTTCAGGCAGAGTGCGACTCAGTTGTACCTCTGTCCGTAGACAGAGACAATTATTGTCCTTGGCCCGGGTGTATGCCCTCGGGTTCCCCACCTTAAACCCGAATTTGTGTCACATTCCGTCTCAGTAGTAAGTCCAAGGTAAATACCTACAGGAGGCAACAAGGATCAACGGTGATGCACCCTGGGTCTGTTTTAATTAAATTTCCATTGCGAAAATAAATTGAGAGAACCCTCGATTTAAAAACAATAAATAAAAATTGTCATGGTGGCATCACCCATTACAACGGATTGAACTCTTCCTACAATTACATATACTTCTCCTCATAAGAGGAGAGCAGAGCTCAGAGAGAGAGAGTGAGAGATCCGCAGGAGATCAGCAGAGATAGCCAAGACTGCTATCGTATGACTATTTCGAGTTCAAATTATAGTATTACTTCCTAAGCTGTATTTATTCGTTCTACTAACAGAGTTCTACGTATTGTATTTTGCTGTGTTAATATATATTCTTTATTTCCTATTTTGATCGTTGTTGTATTATTTTCTTGCTGGACTTCTTAACCGAGTCCACGACAAAAATAGAAATAAAAGCAAGAAGGAAATTCGATTAAAAACATCAGTGTTGGCATGAACAATTTTTAGTTTGCTGGTTTTCAAACTAGGTTGTTTTTGTGGCATATCAACCTTGGCGGGTCATTTAATGCCAACTAAATTTTATTTATTTATTGCTGGTAATAACTTTTTCTTTAAACAATTTATTGTTGTTTTTATATAAGTTTTGTGTCTAGTAATACTTTTTTCTTTTTCGAGTATCAAGATTCATTATGATTTGTTTTTTTTTAAGGGCAGGGTCTCCAAGTCCTACCCTTGTTATTTAACCCATAACTAGAGGGAAGGGATGGATTAATACCTTTCCCAAGGGTACCAGTGCTTAAGTGAATGCAGGGTATTCAACTGGAATTCGAACTCGGCTCACCGATTTCTCTTTCCGAGCCGATATCCACTGCACCACAACACACCTCCGTCACTAAACGCTTACAGCACCTGGTATTCCCAAGCGGTAACCCATCTAAGTACTGACCAGGCTCAACGTTGCTTAACTTCGGTGATCGAGCGAGAACCAGTGTATTCAAATTAGGAAAAGGACAGCCAAGTGGTTCGAAATACAATCTATAAATTTTGTTAATTTCATCAAAGATCTTAGATAATGGTCATCGGGTTTGTTTCGATGAAGCTAGTTCGATCCATACTGGATGCTTAGCATTTACGGTCTTGTGCTAATCTCTAGGGGTATCTCACTGAAGAGCAATGGATAACTAGCTTTGAATATATTTGAAATGATGATTTTCAAGCCAGACAGTCTATATTGACTTAGAAAGTTGTCCAAACACAATCTTCTTATTGCCACTTTTTTAATTAGATCATTAAAATAACCTGATTAAATATTACGAACAAACCAATCCAGTCGAGATTTTAAAAATTGCCACAATGATTATTTCTCTATTTTGGTTTTTACTATTAAAAATATGTAGATTCACCGATTCATTCTCCTTCCCGGCATTTTAAGCAGGTGTAGAAGTTTATCCTTTGTTTTCTGTTTAAGATTTTGTTTCTGGATTCTTCTAAAATCTATCTTCTCATTTCTTTCACTCCGAGTAGCCTATTTCGTTTTTGTGGTATTACCCTCTTGCTTGGAATGAATTGGTTAAAAGAAATAAGAAAAGAAGGTGTCTATGCATGTTTGGTAAAGAGAATGTTCGTTAATTTAGACGTTATGCTATGGCGATACAGTTAAGAAATACTTAATCGGATGTTAGTTAAATACAAATAAGTTATATCTCTTGTTTATCGGTTAACCAACGTATTACATACAAAACAAATGAAAAATGTTAAAATTCTAATATTTGAAAATCTAACGATTTTTCTTTGATCAAATTGCGCTTTTGATCACTTCTCAGCACAAAATCTTTATCGAAAATCTGACATTGTTTGAAACAACTCCAGATGGTTTCTTTCAACGGTTCCTAACACATTATGAGTGTTGGGCCCATCACTTTGAGCCAGAGACAAAGAGACGATACATGAAGTGGAAACACCCCTCCTCACCATCTCCAAAGAAGGCTATTGTTGTTTTATCTATAGAAAAGGTGATGGCCTAAATGTTTGTTGGGGGCAAAAGGCTTATTGACTATCTTCAAAAGTGCTACATCATCAATGGAGAGTACGATGTCAACTTAAGGACTGACAGCAGTAGTAACAATTAAAATGGACAACATATGTAACTTGAAAAGAAAATGACATAATCAAGGTGTTGAAATTCGACATTACTTTGAATAGAAGGTTAGGAAGGAAACCTCCCATCAATATTGAAAAGAGCGATAACAGCTACTGGACTTGAGTAAAATATCTTCTTGAAAAATTGTTTTAGAAGGTTTTTATAAATTTCAACCGAAACAGTACTAGTTGCTCTGTCAACGAATGCCAAATGTTTCTTTGTAAGGAAACGTTTAATATTACCATTATATGTTTACCGCACAGATCCTTTTGTTATACTAGTGTAAGGTGGGAACTGTGGTATAATCCATTTTCGCTAATAATGGATCTGTCCTGAATACATATTCAAAAGAACTCTGCTTGTATTCAGAGCTCATTTAAGCTTATATTTAGGCCAATACGAGTTTTCTTTAACAATTCTATTATAGGAAAATCCAGACAAATTTATAAAAGATAACATCTTTCTTTATTAAAAAATATTGGTAGTAGCTCGTTTTGGAGGTGTCAGATGTAACATTCCATCATGGCAAATTCACATCAGGAATGACTGAGGACCTCGACTGGAAAAAATGATGTACAACCCCCCCTTATTCTCCATATATTGCCCAATCTAATTATCACTTATTTTGTAGTTTACAGAACCATCCTGATGGAGTACATTTTATAACACGCAGATAAGTAGAAGCTAGCGTCTCTTCATTATTTGCTAAAAAAACCTTTAGAAAAAATATTAAATTGAAAATAAAGTTTTGTCGCATTTTGATATAACATTGAGGATAGTTTTTCAATTTCCAATTCAATAACCAATTAATATTTACATCCTAATGTTTTTTTCTTTCTTCACAGATGACTTAAATAACAGAATGAGTAAATTTCACATAGATTTTATCCTTTTAAAACGAGTTTAAATCTGTCCTATATCAGACTGTATGCTGCAGGAATAAAAAAAAAGGCTCTTCAGCAGAAGCAGCAAAAGTATTCGTTCTCTCTGGGAATGAAGCTTTAAGTGTGCAGGCATACCAACAATGGTCTTGTCATTTTCATTCGGAAAATATTTCTCTCGGAGATTCCGTTCAGTCTGGGCGAAAAATCTCTATCAATATTGTGCTTCCGCAAATCGTAGTTGATTGAAAATCCTATCATAATCATGCACGATGGGGCACTTCGTCGGGATGTAACGGTTAGTAGGCTTGTCTGGCAAGATCAACTACGACTGAGTAGTGGGTTCTATTCTTACTTGGTTCCCAATACTTTCGGCCTTGTGCCACAACTAAGCTGTGCTTAGTAAATAAATCACCATAATCATGTATGGTGCACTAAAGCAAATATGACAATCTTGGCCCTTCTTTCACGCAAAAAAAGACGTTAAAAGGACGATTTTTCTCATGATACGGCTATTATTTCAACTACCTTCCTCCCTTCTTCCTGGTTATTATTTTAAAAAGCTATGATTAAAATGTTAATGAAACCTAAACACATGAAAGTGAATTTATACATTTTCTTTGTTCTTGAAAATTAACATCACTATTTATTTATTCATTTATTGGATTATATATTTACACTATTTATTAATTATATTATTTATTAGAATGATCAGCAAAACATTGGCTGTCAATCAATCGATTTAAACTTTCTAAAATGGTAAATAATAAGGATTTCCTTGTAGTTGTTCACATATTTTAATAATATAGTAAACGATTTATAAATTGAAGCATAAAAATTGTTTTCATATTTATTCATTTATAAATTGGTAAATGATAAATATTGCGTTGCATTTGCTTGAATACAATTTTGTTAGTTTTTAGAATGTTGTAAAGATAAATTATTCTTGCAAATTTTTTTCTTATATGTGCCATGTCCCTTCAGGGCGTAGGCGATCTTGGCCTTTCACGTCTCCCTATACCTGGTGGTTCTTAGCACGCTTTCTCTTGTGATCCCGCTCAAACCCCACTCTGTCATCCACTTGCCCAGGCCCGTCAAGTATGCTACCCGCTGCTTTCCCCAGTC
Source organism: Ascarosepion bandense (assembly GCA_037127315.1). Lineage (NCBI taxonomy): Eukaryota > Metazoa > Mollusca > Cephalopoda > Sepiida > Sepiidae > Ascarosepion > Ascarosepion bandense. Next base: position 1,496,309 of record JBBBDQ010000574.1, read on the forward strand.
TCTATTTCCCTCTACCTGACTTGTGAGTATCAGATGCTCTAAGTCCTCCTTTTTCATTACATGTTCCAGGAACTTTAGCTTTCTTTTCCTGATGCTCAGCATTAATTTCCTGTAAATAATCTGATAAATAAATTATATTTAATATTTCTGTTGTAAATTCTCCAGAACCAAAAATACAACTCCGATCATTGCTTGTTAAAACAGTAAACATTGCTGAGGATTGAAGGTAGTTAAAATAATAGCAGTGTCAAGGGAAAAACCGTCCTTTTTATACTCCGTTTTTTTTTTCGGGTACGAAGGTCTAAGATTGCTACAGGCAAGACTGAAGGTTTCGACTGGGAAAAGAAGTTGCACGCGCTCCTTATCCCCCCCTTATCTTGCACCATCTGATTTCTAACTAATCTGGAGTTTACAGAACCACTCTCGATGGTTTTAAAACCTGTGGAAAAAAAGAAGTGAAATCTACTAGCTCTTTATTCTTTTCTAACAAACAAAAATGTGCTGATGTTTGCCAATTGTTGTAAAGGGATTATTGATAATGGCGGAACTTATGTTAATATATGATTTTCTCATTCATCATAAATTTCTCAATATTTTTTCTAATCTTGAATCTATACCTAATTTATAGAATGGCTGTCATATATTTATCTAATTAAAATACTCTGAAAAAGATTACTTTCGAAACACGTTTGTTTAATTAGAAGCAATTATATATGAACATGATATCTAAATGTATGATATACGTTTGAATGATTACATATATATTTACTAAACTTAGTTCATTCTCATGAAAAGATGCATGAAGCACCTCGTGAGAATCGAACTCATTGTAGTAGATATTTGTATTTCATACAAACAAATGAAGTGTTAAATAAAAAAGATATTTTGATTTATTCTGTTAGCCTTAATTACCGACCTACATGTTTTTCTTTGCGTCTTTTCTGCGCGCATGCGCGGTCGACAGTTTCTCCTATAAGGGTGCTCTTGACCGAGTGTCCACAGCAACCGTTATGTTCACTTTGAAGAAATTAGAGTGCTCAGAGCGGGCTGTTCAAGTTTGCATACGACTGTCGATCTCCGTTTGCGGTGAAGCAACGGTCGAAGCGAGCGGACTGGCAACTTGTCTGACAACGTTAGAGATGAAGTTCTTGAATAGTCTCAAGATGAAATGCAGCGATGGCGTGTGGCAAGCACGTTTTGCTCGATCAAGAGCGAAAGTGGGAGGTTCGAATACGTTCAGATACTGTCGTAGTTCCGACCGTACACGATGACTATCAGAAGAAAAAAAGAGGTCTTTTTATGAGTCTAAGTAAATAACCATAACTCAGTCTGGCACAAGGTCATATTGATGAGATATTCACCGAGAATCGAATTACCATAGTAACAGTCTTGCTAATCATCAACCCCTGCAAAGTGCTTTACGTAGATATTAAAATAAAATAATAATAAAGTATATTTAGTGCCAGCTCGTACTACCCCATACCATCGACCGGGGGCAGTGTTTTTTGTGACCATCGCTATCTTATTAACATTTGATTTTTTCGACCTACATTTATATACATTACAAATTAAACTAAGCACAAATAATTATTAAAGAAAGAAAATTTGTCGCTGATTTTAAGTCATTCTGCTTTTTTTTCTTTTTTTTTTTTTGTCAAAATCCTACAATTTGTTTTGCTCATATGTACGTTGTGGTGCAGTGGATATCGGCTCGGAACGACAAATTGGCAAGCTGAGTTCGAATTCCAGTTGAATTCCTTTAATTCACTTAGGCACAAATACCCTTGGGAAAGGTATTAATCCGTCTCTTCCATCCAGTTATGGGTTAAATAATAGGAAAGATTGGGTTCTATAGCCTTGGTTGGCAATCAGTCTACTGCAGAAAGCAATGGCAACCTACTACGGGATAATCTTCTGCCCAGTCAGTCATGTCTCTTTCGAGACATGATCACCCAAAGCGTGTATCATGTATGGCACTTAACTGAAATCTCGAAAAAAATCTCTATAAATGTCACTATTTTCTATTCATAGTGTGGAATGTATGTGTTAAAATTCTTTTTAACAAGAAAAATTGATGTCAAAACATTGATTATTTATTTAAGCTGGAATGGTCTATTATAACATGTCTGCAATTTGTATTTAGATACATTGTATTTATTTTCAATTTTTCTACTATTATTGCACATAATTAGGTTACAATAAAATTTTTATTTTATATGAATGCTACCTTATAAAAATTGAGATGGAGTAGAGTGGAGGCCGTATCATAGATTTGGGGTTCGGGGTTATGAGACCCTTGTATGAGCCCTGAGTATATCAATAGGTCAAACGAGCAGAACTCCATGTGAGAATCGAACGAATGCTGTAGCGAGACTCGTGCCATGTTATGTTAATAACATCTGATGAGAATTCGAGACTACATTTTTCAAACGTAAAATAATTGTTTATGTTATGTAAGTACCTATGAACAGCAATGAGTATGTTCCAATCCTTATATAATACGTTGAACTCTATTGAGAAATGTGATGTTCTTTTTACTGGCACCCCTTCCCTGTTAGGTTAGTGTAGGGAACGTTTGATTTTTCTGTTTTTGCTTCAACGTTAACTTAGCTAGGTTATGATTGCTCATTGGCCCCCTTTTCTTTCTTGTCCCCTGTTTTTTTTAGTTTAATCCCCCACCCCTTCCCACTTTAGGTGTTCAACAATGTTAGTTCTCCGATGGATGCGTGGCGTCTTTCGTTATTTTTCAAGTATGCTTTTCGTTTTTGTTATGGTGTTTAAATGTGTGAATGATTGTGTGAGTGATTGCTGATCGGATAAGTGGCATTATTATATTTCTAAAGCCACGCATTATATTTCGTCCGGGGAAGTGATTTTGCTGTCACAATGTTAGAGTAGTGGGGGGCTTTTATTACTAATATGATTTTGTTTAGTTTCGTGTACATATCTTATTTTCATTGTATAAAATCATTGGGGAATTTTAAATGCTGTTATTTTCTGCCCATGCCCTCCACTGAAAATTGTACATATGGGAGTTAAGTAGGACTACATAGAGAACCTGAGGTATTATGGTGGACGTGGTAAGAGTGGTAAGTAAAAATGTGGTATTATGGTGAAAGGTTTATTGTAAGCGTGTCAGGGTCAACGAAAGTGAATAGCTAAGTTAAATTAGGACAGATGAAGACCAGCCTTCCCCATCCCCGTTTTAGGCCTTGTGCCACATTTGTACACATCGTACAATAAATAATGATGTTCTTCTTACTGTTTAGCAGTTCTCTACTAGCAGTGGTTATTTCCTTCACGCAGCTTGCGAGTTTTGTATTTGATGATATTATAAATATTGCTATTTATTTCTAACCTCAGTTTTGGTTATTACTCACGCAGTAACATTTTAGTTTACAAACGTTTATTAACTTTTGTACTGTTAAATTAACGTCGGCAAACTCAAGGGTATATGATTTCGAGTCTCCCTTCGAACGGTCGATTATCCTGCAAGAATGTAAGTAATTCTGCATTCTCTTATCGTAGGTTGGTCGTTTATATAACTTCCTGCCATCCAGCTGTTTTGTGTGTATATCTTAAATCCAGCTTCTTTTACTTTATGTTAGTGCACCCACCGACATAATTTGAGGCCCGGTTCAGTACTTAGTGGATTTGAGGTTACCTTCTTAGTCAACCCTCGGGACTCCCAAGCCTTTATTCTGAGGTGAAACTAAGTACAAGAATTAGTTTACTATCTTAAATGTTTTCAAACTGCCTAAGTAGTTCTTGAATCTATCTTTCCAAACATTCGAAAGCATTTAGCAGTGGTTGCCATAGAATTTTCACCTTAATTGGAAGTTTCTGCAACAATGACTGACTTGTGATTAAAGAGAGAGAATGCCAAATATAGAAGATAGTCGTAGGCGTGATGACCAGAAATACTTCTACCGTCAACTGCAGAACTAGTTTCATGTGGCGCCGAACAAACCACAGATGCCTCGTATTTATTACTCAGATCGAAGAAAGCCAGAGGTCGCAAGGCCAAAACGTGATGATAATAGCAATAATGATGAGGACATTCTTCTTCTACGTTCATAGAGTTGTAACATGTGCGATCATGGCTGTTCATAACGTCTTATCCTTTGTAACGCCCAATGTGAGATTTTTCCATCACCATATGTAACTAATACTGCTAATGATAGGAAAAGTCTGTCTGGTCACTACATCTAAACGCTATCCTCTTTGTTCCCCTCCCTATCATATAAAAAATTTAGTATAGGAAATAAGGAAATTTATCATAAAATAGGTTATGCTAGAGATAGTTTCACCCAACACCACAAATTACTACAAAACAAAAACATTAACCTAAAAACTAGTCATGTTTTTAAATAGCCTGGTCAGATCGAGGTTTTCATATTGATATCATGTATGGTACTAAACCCGTTCAGAAATATCTGAACTGTCGGCTTTATACAGCTACTTTCTAAGATTAATGGATAAAAATGACTTTATAAAACTAACATGTAGATCTCAGCGAAACTCGAGGGCTAGCACTACATAATTACACTGAATTGTATTAAATAACAGAAACAACAACTTGAGGACTTTCCCCCGCAAAGCAATCAAAACTAAAATAGATAGCACATGTAACTTGAAGAAAAAATACTGGTAAAATTAACATGTTGATGTTCCGCACTACGTGAAACAAAATGTTCAGTAAGACGACTCCATCGATACTGGAAATATTGATAAGAGTTAACGGACTTGAAAAACCTATTTTTATGAAAAAATGTTTTAAGAGAAAGATTAAAAAAAAATTTTTTTTAATCGTATCACCCCGAGCAAGGTAGTAACGCCACCGATGTGCAGGGGCTACATAAAAGTAAATAAATTAGATAGGAGGAGAGTAAAGAGAAAGACGAACCAGTTAAGGATGGGAATACAAGTGCGATAACATTTACAAAGGTGGAGAGAAAGGAAAAGATATACAAGTTGCTGTAGAAAGAACTAGAGTCAAGTGGTTAAGAGATGAGTATTGGCATTGCATTTATTCCGGGAGGTTGTAGCTGTCAGGAAAGCAAGAATATGGAAGCGAATTCCACAGGCGGAAAGTGCGAGAAAAGAAACTGAAGGAGTAGAATTGTCGTCTGCATTTGGTTAATCTAACTGTGAATGGGTGAGACCCAGTTGCCAGTCTGGTTGCACGAGTAAACATTTGTTGCTGGGGCATCAGTGACTTTAGTTCGCTGGAGCAGAAGCCATGAAAGTATTTATAGAACAGACAGAGGGAAGCCACACCTCGTCGGTGGGGAAGTGGCTGGAGTCGAGCCGCCAAGTCGGTACCTATCACATTACTAATTCTCCTTTGGAGCCTATCAAGAACACTGAGATGAACAGCGCCTGACCATATATGACAGCAGTACTCCATGCACGGACGGATGTTTTTAAAAGGTTTTTAATAATTTCAACTCCAATACAGCCACTAAGACGCAAGAGGTTACTGAGAGTGAAAGCATTGAAAAAAGAAAAAGATATTAGGGGAGTGAACAATAAAAGAACAGGAATTAAGAAGACAGAATATAACGATTCAACTTGTACTTAAATTTTTGGAGATCAAAGTTGACTTTAAAGCAAGAGGCCGGATGAGAGTTCCACAAATGAGAAGTGTGAGAGAAGAAATTGTTATAAGTTACGGTTACATCTAGCCATTTCAACTGTAAAGTGATGAGATGCCAATCTAGTACTTTTAACCGACAACGGAACTGGCTGCTCCTCGGTCAAAGTATGCCAAATCTTTCCGTATAAAGAAATAGCTAATATTAGCATAAACATTATCATCGTAATGCGAAACTAAAGGAAGGCGTTATGACCTGACTTAACATCTGCAGGCTTTAGGAAAATTGTTTTCATATGGTGCTGAAAAAAATCACAGATTTATGGTATTTATGACTCGGATCGACAGACACATGAAGAAGGCCAGAGGGTATAACAGACGAAACACTGTAAATAAAAAGATGAGGTTATTATTTCGATTAAAAATAACAAAAATATTGATGACTGCTAGAAATTTAGACAGAAAACAAAATTAAATAGAAAGAGCAGTCAAAGACCACAAACCTACGCTAAGGCAATACCAACATCATCTCAGCGATTAGCAAGAGATGATTATTAAAATGGGAAAGACTGCAATTAATTTGACTGCTCTTATGA
>JBBBDQ010000574.1:1510000-1521245 GCA_037127315.1 Ascarosepion bandense
TCTAGTAACTCAAGTTCAACAACTGTTTGGACATTTTTTTTCTAATACATAAACGCTCAGCCTTAACAGTTGGACAATTTTTACACACATTATTCACTTCCATGGTCCAACTCAACCAAGATATTTCCTCTTTTTTCAAGCACCTCATCACTTTTCCCATAATGCCTAAAAAACATTACAGTTAATGAAATATTTTGAAAGAGACAAAGAAATTAAAATTTCAATTTTTTGCAAGTGTTTTCTGGTAACCTTAGATTACTTGGCGAGTAAAATTTCAATTTTTTGCAAGTGTTTACGAACTTTTGGGACAACCTAATATTACAACTATTTTGAGTGGACCTTAGTTACAGTTCCAGAGAGAGAGGACACGTTGTGACATAATTTACAATTTAAACAAAGTCAGTACCTCTGTCCCTCGTTTATTATGACTTGTGATTTCGTGGTAGCACAACCATCGACAGCTTCTGGAGAGTTTTGTCCACCCAATTCAACCCACAAGGCTTTGGTCAAAGCGTGGTATGTTTTCAGACGGACTAATCTCTCTATGACAATATTATCAATAAATTACTCGTGAAAGAAATCGACATATTGGCCATAGTGAGGTTCGAACCATCGGAAGGCTAACGTTCTAACCACGTGGCCATAAGCCAATTTTTAATCTTGATATTAATGCTCTATTTAAAAAAATAATTAATCAAAACTTAAAAAAATGCTTGCATCTTTCTCTAAAAGCAATTTTCAGGAAAATAGGTTTCTAAAGTCCAGTAGCTGTTATCGCTTTTTCCAGTATTGATACGGTAATGTTGAAAAGTGGCTGAAAACTATACCACATTTTGACCAAAAAATTTGGCGTAAAACGGTCTGTATGAAACTGTTCAGGAGCTGTCATTGGTTACGCTAGCACGAAGTCTCAAGTCATCGTGACCGAGAATTTATGTGTACTGATATTGTTCAACTACTATAACTACAGTGTTTAATTTTTTCTGTCGTCGGACATCAGTCATGTCGTAATCGAAGTTAATTTTAAATTGAATTAAATATAAATGCTCTACCTGACATTGAATATAATTGTAATGATAATATTTTTGTTATGAAGAAACATTCAATATTGAGTAGCTTGTTGAAACGTATAAAGATTTTTTAAAAACAATTTTTCAGGAAAACAGGTTTCTCAAATTCAGTAGCTGTTATCACTCTTTCCAATATTGATAGAAATTTCTTTCTTAACTTTTCGTTTGAAGTAGTGTGGAATGTCGACATCTTGATTATGTCATTATTTTCCCTTTTGGGTTACATGTGATATCCATTTTAATTGTTGCTGTTGTTCAAAGATGATGTGGTTTTTGTTATTTGGTACAATTCTTTGTTGGTAATTATGTAGCGCCAGTAAACGTTATACGAAAATAAATGTAGGTTGTGTTGATATTATAAGTACCCGACACACTGGTAGGTATTACGCTTTAATAGTCTCTCAAATAGCAAATGCCTGTCTAAGTATATTCCTTAACAATTAGCATTTCAAACCCTGACCTATATTTAGGATAAATACCGACTACAGGTACTGGAGACATGTGCAGTGATTTCCGACACCAAAACAAACCTTGAGACAGAAGACAGATTACTGATCAGTCAGTTAAGTGCCATACATGATACACGCTTGGGACTGGGCAGAAGATTATCCAGCAGTAGGTTGCCATTGCTTTCTGCGGTAGACTGGTTGCCGACCAAGGCTATAGAACCCAATCTATCCTGTTATTTAACCCATAACTGGAAGGAATAGGCTGATTAATACCTTTCCCAAGGGTATTTGCGCGTAAGTGAATGCAATGAATTTAACTGGAATTCGAACTCGGCTCCCCGATTTCTCGTTCCGAGCCGATATCCAATGCACCACAACGCACATCATGAATCAACACTTCCCCAAACACACATGCACGCACGGATGTGCACGCGACTACTGCATTTTCTGGAAGATAACGCAAGCAGTCTTAAGTGCGTTGTGGTGTAGTGGTTATCCGCGAGAAATCAGAGAACCGAGTTCGAATCCCATTTGAATTCGTTGAATTCACTTACGCGCAAATACCCTTGAGAAATAATATTAATCAGTCTCTTCTCCCTCTAGTTATGGGTTAAATAGCAGGTCAGATTGGGTCCTATAGCCTCGGTTTAGCAACCAGTTTACAGCAGAAAGTAATGGCAACTTACTGAGGGAAATGTTCTCTTTCGAGACATGATCGCCTAAGCGGGTATCACGGAACTGACTTTTTGACTGAGCCTTTGTAAATAACGGGCTCAATATTAAGAAATTAATAGACAATAAACATATTTCCTAAATAATAAACAAATAAAAAACTGACAAATAATAAACAAATAAAATAAAATTCATGTCCATAACTGAAAAAAATTGATTCTACAAAATTTAACAAATATCTATTAGCAAACAATTTCAAATTAAATTGCAATAACATTATGATGTAACGTTCTTAGTATGTGTAAAGAAATGTAATTTAAAACTTTGATGAGCAAATGCCATCTGCGAAACTTATCTTTAATCCGACATTTTTATTGATTCAAACGTTATTTTTAATGGATAACTGTATTTGAGTAGACGCTTCATTTATTTTAAACAATATTTATTTCGACTATCGACCTGCGTACTCGAGAAAATTTAATGCTTGTCGGAGGGCCCAGCTTTTTTATTAAGTTTTCTCGAGTACGATGGCCGATGGACGAAATAAATACTGTATAAAGTCAACGGAGCATTTACTCATATACAAATGTCCCTCTAAAAATAGCATTTGAATATATATATATATATATATATAGAGAGAGAGAGAGAGAGAGATTTCGAATTCAAGTTGAATTCGCTGCATTCAATTACGCGCAAATACTCTTGAGAAAGGTATTAAGCCATCTCGTCTCCCTCCAGTTATGGCGGGACAGATTAGGTTCTATAGCCTTGGTTGTCAACAAGTCTACCGTAGAAAGAAATGACAGCCTGGCGCGAGAAAATATTCTACCTAGTCAGTCATGGATCGACTAAACGTATATCACGTATGGCACTTAGTTGACTGACCGACCATTAGGTGATATCTGTCCTCCTGTATGGAAGTGAGTGCTGCACAGTCTCCCCAAATATATGAAGAAGATACTTGAAATAATAGAAATGTGGTTCTACAGAAGGATGCTGAGGATACCATGGACTAAACATGTGAGCAAAGACGAAGTTTTAGAGAAAATTGAAAGTAAAAAAGAAACTTATTCTTAACATCAGGAAGAGACAGTTAAGGTTTCTGGGATACATAATAAGGAGAGAGGGGTTGGAGAACCTGATACTCACGAAACAAATTGAAGTCAAGAGAGAGAGAGAGAGAGAGAGAGAGCAACATACTTAGTGAGCTTGAGCAAATGGATGGCGAAACAGGGTTTAGGAGAAATAACAGAAAGACAAAATTTATTAAGACCTGCAAGGAACAGGAAGTGGTAGAGAGCCACGATCCCCTACGTTTTGAGAGGCAACATATAAAGAAGAATAAGAAAAATATTTAAAATAACCCAGTCACTGTCACTTGTTTCCCGTGTTAAAGGCAAGCCATTATCGTGACCACCAATCAGTGTTTCTCTCTTAACTCAACAGATAAACTTCAAGGATAATAAAATCGCTTTCCTTAGCAACGTTTGCCGCATAACGTAAACTCAATCTGTAAACCCCAAGAGAAGGCTGATATTTCTCAGACAATTCTAAAAACAACAAAAAAGCAATATTCGATTCGATTCCTTCCCGCCACTTACTACTCAATTGCACCGAGCCAGCTGAACACTTTCACCGGATTACTTGGCAACTAGATTAAATAGGAATTATCGCCCGTCTTTGAGAATTTATTGACGTGCTTCTGTTAACATACACGGTTGTGCAAATTAATTGAAATATAACGAATAATTTTTTCTAGGATCTTTCATCCTTTCTTTAATCACGTATACGCCGTCTCTTGACGTTGTTTTTCTCTACCGACCAAATCTTCTTTTACGTTTTGGACTGATGGATCTAGTTTGTTTCTTTGCCTTGATGACACGACTAACAGTTCAAAAGGCTGGCACCAACAATATTCGTGATCTCTCTGTAGGGCTTGCCAGTATGTTTGTGCAGCGTTATAATTTTCGTACGCTTCCTTGGAGTAACGGCCATCGCATACAATGGCCGTAAGACAACTAATAAATAGTTGAGACCCTATTGTCTGGGCGTGATAAAAATCTAATCCAATTACGGATGATGCAATATTTTTCAAGATTAAACAAATCTCATCTTACACCCCTAAAATAGATTCATATTATTGCACACCCTTGCAAATGACGTAATCTGAGGAAAAATATATGATGAAAGAAAGTAAGCTAAAGCAGTTGTTTCAGTTAATTTGCACACGATTTGATCTATTCGATTATCACATTTGAGAAATTTTGTTACTTTCACTGATAAATGCTAAGAGTAGATCTTTTTTAAGGTTAAAGAAAAGTTAAACATCAGTATTTTTTATTGATCTTCATTATTAGACGTGGCACCGGGAATTTTTTAAGCAAGTTCATCTCAAGTAAGGCAGTAAAGCCACTACGACACAAGGAATTACTAGGCGTGGAAGAATTAAAAAACAGAAGCATTACTAAGGAGGAAGTACAAAAAAGAGTAATCAAGGGAATAGTTGAGAGAGATTGACACTGCATTTACATTTTTGAAGATTAAAGTCGGTTTAAAAGTATGGAGCTGGAAGGGAGTTCCACTAGCGAGAAGTGAGGAAAAGAAACTGTCAGCATAGAACTTACGGTTATATCTAGCCAACTCAGCTGTATACCAATGAGACCTCGTCGTTGGTGCTTAAATTCATAAAGTCTAGGTATCATAGCGAAGAGCTCATCCGGCAATTACCACGAAAGTATTTTTTTAAAAAGTACAGGAAGGCAACGTTACGGCGGTGGGAAAATAACTGAAGCCGAGATGCCAGATCAGGAACACTGATATTACTGATTCACCATTGGGATTATTAAAGACCTCTAGATATACACCAGTAACAACGGCCCATATGTTATATGTGACTAGCAGTATAGCCCAGAGTTACACGGGTGTAATGAAAGCTTTAAAACTAATTCCATGGTCCTGGAGCTCAGACTCAGCCTAAAGAATATTTGTGTGAAGTTTGGTGAAAACCGGATAAAAATTGTGGATTTGTATAAAGGACCTACAGACAGATAAACCGACACACACAGAAACATCTTGCTATTTATATATATATATATATATATTATTGATTTTCTGCACTGAATAAACTTCTGAATATCGTTTCTTATGTCTTTGTCTATGAGTGTAGCAAATTTGATTAAAATCGGACCACTCCTTCTATAACCCGATTTTTTCGATTATCGATTTTCGACATTTATCGGGAGTACCTCGACACAAAACCTAGCTAAGAACACTCGCAGACGCTTATAGTACAACTGTGTAAATTTTCAAGAAAATCGGTTAAGCCGTTTCGGAGTCTATAGGTAACGGACACACACACAGACACATATACATACACATACAGACAAAGTTCCGTTTATAAATAAGTTTAGATATGTGTTACAGTTATAAAGAAATATCAGTTTACGAAAATGGGCGAACTGGTAACTATTGTTCTGATTGTATGGCTGCACGAAAGTCACCCGTTTTCACCTATGTTCGGAGTGTAGTCTCAGCTTGATCCTGGACTCTCCTGAGCTGGTATCAGTTATTTTTAAAGAAAAAAAAACGGCATAAAACCAATGTAGGCATGAACTTGAGGTCTGTTGTGAGAGTTCACCCGAGGAGGCGTAGTGTTTTGTATCATCGGTAAATTTCTCAAAATTCATATTAACTTTAATTTTATATTATTTTCACCCGATTACTTTCGAATGTTGCTACATTCGTTTCCAAATATTTTTCTGTGTTTAGTTGCACGGCTGGTTTTTAATTCCGGCGTTCTCACGTTTGATGGAATCAATTTCTAGTCATTCTAGGTAAAGAGTTTTACCTGACTATCACCATCAGGCCAAAGAAGTTGGAGATTGCAACTGTTTTTGAGTGCTGTTTCATCAGTTTGGGAGAGTGACCGCACACCCTCCTGTTTGAGATGAAGAAATTGTTTACTTCCACTGTATTAGAACCATTACGCATTTTTTATTCTTCCCACAGATCGATGAGACCACTGAAGAGATGGCAGCTTTTTTCCCCAGCAGCTAGGCTGAGGCACATGTCCTCGACAGATGGCAATAATCAATATAGTTTTGTAGTTTGGGGTCAAGATAACAGTCCCATAGCCAAATCAACATAATCATTTTTTTTTAACAACGAATGTTCCATAATACTGAAGAAATAAGAATTATTCTAGATATTTTTAAAACTGCCGTTACACTATGTTTCTTCTGGGTTTTGTGCTTTATGAGAGCGCCCTGCCAAGAATGATTTTGCGACATATTCTTGCAGACCAATATTACTGTACTAAGACCGAGCTTGACTGGTCACTCCTAGTAGTGTGACGTTGTATTATACTACGCTAAACTCAGTTTAAACTTAGAGGGAACGTCCTCTTTATTAAGCTTCACATAGTCTAGCACAAGGCAAAAATATGAAGCACACAACATGTAGTAAAGTTAATAACCTTTGATGTTTTGTTGCTTTCGTCTACCATTCTTTATACAGATCATGTGAATACAATTCAGACGTGGCAGATCATGTGAATATCATTCTTTAGACGTGAATATCAATCTTTAGACGTTCCAGGTCATGTGATACCATTTTGTAGACGTGTCAGATAATGTGAATATTATTATTTAGACGTGCCAGATCATATGAATATCATTCTTTAGACTTGACAGGTCTTGTGAATGTCATTATTTAGACGTGCCAGATCATGTGAATATCATTTTTTAGACGTGCCAGATCATATGAATATCATTCTTTAATTGTGAGAGGTCATGTGAATATCATTCTTTAGACGTGCCAGATCATGTGAATATAATTTTTAGACGTGCCAGGCCATGTGAATATCTTTTTAGATATGTGAGTTCATGTGAATATCATTATTTAGATGTGGGAGATCATGTGTATATATCTTTAGATGTGCTAGGTCATGTGGATATCATTCATTAAACGTGCCAGATCACGTGAGTATCATTCTTAAGAAGTGTCAGATCATGTGAATATCATTCTTGAGACGTTCCTTGTCATGTGAATATCATTCTTTTACGTGTCAGTTCATGTGATTATTATTCTGTAGACGTTCCAAATCATGTTAATATCATTGTTTAGACGTACCAGTTCATGTAAATATCATTCTTTAGACGTGCCATGTTGTGTAAATATTATTCTTTAGAAGTGCGAGGTTATGTAAATATCATTCTTTAGACGTGCCAGATCATGTGAATATCATTTTTTAGACATGTGAGGTGAGGTGAATATCATTCTTTAGACGTGCCAGATCATGTGAATATCATTTTTTAAACGTGCCAGGTCATGTTAATATCATTCTTTAGACGTGCCAGGTCATGTGAATAACTCTTTAGATGTGCCAGGTTATGTGAATATCATTCTTTAGACGCGTAAGATCATGCGAATATGATTCTTTAGATGTACAAAAACATGTGAATATTATTCTTTAAAAGTGCGAGGTCATGTAATTATCATTCGTTAGACGTTTCAGGTCATGTGAATATCATTCGTTAGACGTGCCAGGTTATGTGAATATTATTCTTTAGAAGTGCGAGGTCATGTTAATATCATTCTTTAGACGTGCCAGATCACGTGCATATCATTCTTTAGATTTGTGAGGTCATATAAATATCATTCTTTAAACGTGCCAGATCATGAGAGTATCATTTTTAAGACGTGCCAGGTTATGTGAATATGATTCCTTAGACGTTCGAGGTCATGCGAATATAATTCTTTAGATGTGCTAATACATGTGAATGTAACACCACAACGGACGGTCCGAACAATTTCTCCGGCGGCTGTTCTCCACGCTGTGATGTTGTCGGGAGTTTGTCGAAAAAGCCGGAGTCTCAAGCTGGGGGTACAAGATTAAACTATAAGGAACGAACTTCCACAACTTGGATGAGTTGAAACGATGCTTTATTTCGTTTAGAGTTAGCCTTTTTGGTTGGGGCAGGCGAATGTGACACACAGCTCTAACTCTAATTAATGTTGATCAAATCCGAACTGACCGAAACAAGACGAAAGGAGTTTCTACTCACTCAACTAACTGACTAACTTAACTCATTCACTTGATCTGACTGATCGGCTCGAAAAAATCACCTATATTTATTCAAAATTAATCCGGAAATCCGGAAATGCTTTAGACCACCGGGTGATAAGCATTGTCGACTGTAAGTCCGAAATTTCAGGGTACTTAAATTTTCCTTCTTTTGATGTGTAAGCATCTTGCAGACACCCAGTCTGCACTTAGCCTTAGTATTTTTTCCAGGATTTTTTTTATCTTTTTATTTTAATAAAGCTTTCGCCGAAAAATTCTTAATGTGTGGTCAAGATACAGTAAAGACAGTTTTTGACCTGGTCATTCAAAAATCTATTTCCTGAATTTTGTCTCTTATCACATTAAATCACTGAGTCAAATATTTACCGGAAGACTGGTAGGATTTAACAGTAATCTGATACCCTTTTCTCTTCTACAATTTTCCTTATAAAAGAAAAAGCGTTTATTTATTTATTTTTTCCTCTTCTTTTTCACTTTTGTTAAACATGTTTTTAAACTATTTTCTATTCTTAGCCATTTTCTATTTTAATCTATTATAATAAAATACATATTTTACAAAGCACCTTAATATACGCCTAGTTATCGTGTCACATTAATATCATTCTTTAGATGTGCGAGGTCATGTGATTATTTTTTTAGACGGGCAAGGTCATGTGAATATCATTCTTTAGACGTGACAGATCATGTGAATATGTTTTCTTAGATGTACTATGTCAGGAGAATATCATTTTTAGACGTGCCATCTCATGTGAACATCATTCTTTAGATGTGCGAGGTCATGTGAATATCTGATTGTTTTTCCAAGAATGCTCACCCAATTCAAGTCTCAAGGGCTACCCAAGGTAAAGTGTTACAGTGGAAATTGTAACGATGAATCTAGAATGAGTTAAAAAGAAGGAGGTAAAACGTGGGGATTATTCCGAGAAGGGGGCGAGATAATGACTGACCATTGACTTGAAAAGCTTATGGTTGTAGTTTTCCACGCAGATAAACGTTACAGGCAAAATGTTTGGTGTCAACCTGCAAGTCCTTAAAAGAAAACACCTCAAAATGAGATATTTTGATATTGTTTTTAAAGTAAAAAATAAAATTTCTGTAACTACATTGTATTTGCTTTTATTTTAACAATAACTGAACTTTTAACTGTATAAATCTTTTTGTTTTCGTCAATAAAATCATCAAATGTCCTAATTACTGCTTTACAAAATTTTGGCATTCTGTCTAACAGTTTTTGAAAAAAAAAGTAGATGTTAAACCTTCCCAATAATTCTTCAAGCACAGAAAAATCTTACTCTTCCTCATTGAGTATTCTCTTCGAGTTCTCATATTCATTTCATTCCATATTAATTCAATGAGAGAAAGGTTAGGGAAAGGAGACGGCCAAGTCATTAGTTTCGAAATTTTGTTTCTTTCTTTTTGACTCGAGATAATTTTTACATAATTCCGAATGGTGTTTTGGGTCGTTGTTTTGTTTAAATTTGATTTTTATCCAATTATGCAGATGATGTCTTTGCAAAATCAACATGTTCACTTTTCATGATTCCTTTGACCTGAATCAAATTTCTAGCCATCTTTTCTCCAAAACACCCCTAAGCTATAACAGATTCACCACCATGCTTAAATGTTGGAACGACACATTAATCATTCAATTTTTTGCTTTGGCTTTCTTATGACATACACTCTCGTCTTATTACCATAAAGTTCAAAGTTGAACTTGTTTGTCTTTCAAAGTCCATTTCATATGCTTGTTTTTATTTTAACAGTCTTTTCTGCGTATTCATCTTTCTAACAAGAGTTTCTTGATAGCTATGTACACTCAGAGCCTCGCTGATCTAAATCCTTTTTTTTTTTTACAGTTGAGAACAACACTGGTTGCTGTGGAGAGGAATTAATTTCAGCTATTAACTCTAGAACAGTTTTCCTTTTATTTTTGTTTGCTTACAATAACCAAGTTTTTATCTTCAGCAGCAGTTGTCACTTATGATACTCCAGCTTTTTTACTGTCAACATTTACGCCAGTTTCTAATTGTCATTGTAACGAATATTGTACCCTAAGTCTAAAAATTTTCAACTTCTTGGCAATTTGTCTTTGAGACTTAGATTTTGCCATTTTATGCAAATTACTTTAAAATTAAAAATAGACAAAAACAAAAAAACAAAAAAAACGAAGAAGAAAATACTGTAGTAATGGCACATTTTTCTCTTCAACCAGAAAGTTGAATAGGTTTTGTTTACATTAGTCAGTGATGAGTTAACATTTAGAAACTGTATTAACATTTAACTTAGTTGAACATTTTGGTAATTTCAAAAAGTCTACTGATTGGTGAATGATGAAAACAAAATATAATGAATCTCACAAAATATTCATAATTTAGCAAAATGTGGACAGACGAATCCAAATTTGAGCTTTTTGGTAGTAAGATGAGCCTAGAAGAAGACTGAAAAATAAAAGAAAATACTCTGTAGCCATGTAGCAAATGTTTTCTTTTTCTTTTAAGGTGTTTTTTAAAGATATGTAGAGAGGACTCAAACTTTGTGGCTGCGGAGAATGTTCTCCAAAGTGGCAGTTTTGGGGGAAAAACTGTTTGAGTGGCCCTTTCTTCTTATATTTGGAAAACGGGGCATCTAAGAATTATTCAATACCGTAATATGTCCTAAAAATAAATGTCTGAACAAGGGGGACTAAAAATAAAGGTAATTTGAACATTTTCCATGGAAATAGCTATATAATAACCATAATTATAAGAATTTTCATCTGTGGAGAGTGTAAAATAGCCCCCCCCCCGACCGCATAAATAATTTTGAGTTCTATCAAGGCTGGAAATTAAGGATTGTGGAACTTCAGTCCATTTTTTACAGGGTTAATAGATAATGAAAGAAGTAAATCGAAAGAGTAATAGAAATTGTGTAAATAATCAAACAAGAAAGAGAAAAGAATAGATAGATAGATAGATAGATAGATAGATAGA